>JADOBS010299909.1:0-10180 GCA_015708375.1 Cydonia oblonga | reverse complement strand
GGGGCCGATTGCTCACTCTGAGAAGAGGTGGAAGCGGAACGGCGGCCACTCGTGATCAAACGCGAAGTCATCTGTGGAAAAAAACCATATAATTTTTAATATTGCTAAAATTTCAAATAATTTCTAAAATTTGATAAAATTTCAAAAAAAAAAAATTCCAAAATTGCGTAACATTTCAAATAATTTCTAAAATTTCCTAAAATTTTTAAAATTCTAAATAATTTCTCATGTGTTTCAAAAGTTTCACATATTTCAAAAATTTCGAAAAATTTCTAAAATTGCCTAACATTTCAAACAATTTCTAAAAGGGAGTTGTTATAAAAGTGTCATTATACACTCCTCACAAGTCTAAAGTGAGTTATTAGCATTTCAAAACAATTTCAAACAATTTCTAAAAGGGAGTTAATAGCATTCTAAAAGTGTCATTATACACTCCTCACAAGTTTATTTTTCTTTCTAATCATAGAAAGTTTGAAGTGCAAAATGAGATTTTTGGAGTGCTAATAACAATTCCTTTTCTAAAATTGACTAACATTTCAAAATTTCTTAAAATTCCTAAAATTTCATAAAAATTCCTAAAATTTCAAAAATTTCACCACCACCACCAACCCTACCTCACCGACACTGTACCTAAACTACCCACCCCACCACCACACCACCATCCCCACCATCACCACCACCAATACCCCACCCCAACACCATTGTGCCCTTACCCACAAACACTGAACACCTCCTTATACCGCCCCTACTCACAAATCGCAAAATATTTCAAATCAAATCGCACAAGAGACAACCACAATTTCAATTCCTAACATAATCAATCCGCTAATCACAATATCCTAACAACTTTGAATTGAAAAAATAAACAAAAATTAGGAGAGTGAGAGACATGTAGTTGCTGGGCACGAGGTAAAGAAAGGATTTGACACACAGAGAGGACTAAGAAAGAGGATTTAAGAGCAAGAGAGAGAGCTTATTGAGTTGAACGGCATGAGGAGGAAGAAATAAGAACATTATGAGGTTATAACATTTTCAAACTTTTTCCCGATAGAAAGTTAGTTGGGCAAAGGCTTTTTAAATTTTGACATGTGTTCAAAACTCTAAATTTACGTTGGGCAAACACAATAACTTCATCGGGCAATGTCACCAAAATTTGGGAATACTTCGTCGGGTTAACACGATTTTAGGGGCCAATTTCAATTTTTGGGAAAGTTTTTAGGAAGCTTTTCGACATTGCCTGATGGAAGAATAGCTAAAGCCGACAAAATTTAGAAAGTTGGTCCGACGAATACTATTGGAAATATACCCTAAAGTCAATCATATAATGATACTTTACGAACATTTCACATGTTAAACTGATCTTGTTTAATATAAAGGGCAAATATTATTGTTTAAAGCCGTCTCATATAAATGTTGATAAGTCGAAGGAATATGTAATTGGGAGAATGTGATTTAAAGAAGTTAGATTTATGAGACCAGTGTTTTTCGTATACATATCCTAAACATTCTTGATCATAGGATTGCCAATTGGGCATTCACAGTTCGATAAGATCAGTACGTGCTATGTCTTCTCTTAGAGAGAGTGACTGGTCTCGAGTCATTTGCGTGACTGACACCAAGACAAGCCTGTAGGTGCTTAATAGTGAATGAGTCCATTGAACGCGATCAACAAGGAGTTATCATACTCATGTCACACGAGAACTTATGGTTGGGATAATACAAAGTAATCCTTTAACCTGAGGCATTATAGTTGACTTGTGGTTAGATCCTTGATCTTTGACTATGTCAAAGTCACTTCGTCAAAGGGTGTCCACGACATAGTTGGGGTTAAGCCACTTAGTCATGGAGGCAAGTGAATGCACAACAAGGGATCTCTAACCTTCAAACTGTTTGGGGGAGAATACTTTATGATATGATTAAGAATCTCTGGCTAGAGTATGAATGAGATTTAGAAAGTCGTTCGAAATCACGTTCAAGGTAATCATATAAGTAAGAGAATCACATTGGATAGTAGACATGAATAGACTCTCAAACCAAACAATGTGGTCAAGAGTATTGTATTAGAGAAAGACCGTATTGCATTGTAATCCCAAACTGAATAGGTTCTCCACCTCTTATGATTAGCTTGAGTAACCATGACATACTGCTAGTGTCACTCATGGTTTTTGGAAGCCCTAAAGGTGTATAATCACTAAAGGGAGAATTGAAAGTAAATTTCAATTCACAATCAATTTGAAGAGTTCTAATCGACCACTGCCTCGCTAAAAGAAACCTAGTGGATCGTACACCGTGTAAGGTAGAGATTGAAGAAACAACGGAGATGAGTAAGGATAATTAAATGGTTTAATTAGTTAGCGTTAGGATTAATTAATATGTTAATTAATCAAACGAATAAGTTCGTTTTAGCTTTTGAGTAATTATTGGACCTCAAGGCCCATTAGGCTTAGAACCGTCAAGCCTAACTTAAGTTGTATGACAACTTAATAACTAAAGACTCAAAATGGCCCAAACAGCCCAAAGCCTTTAGAAGGCTGGCCATATCATGAATGAAAGGGTTTTGATTCTTTTTTTCACTTAAGTGAATTGACTATATAAAGTTCTTTATAGCCAAAATTCATTAGGGTTCTCTCTTAAGGAAATTGGAGAGTACAAAAGCTCTTCTTTTCTTTCTAGGAGGCCAGACCCCTTGGAAGGGATTTACTAGTATCAATCATCCTCCAAGGTCACTCATCTCTCCTTCAAGTCCCTTCTTGGTGTGGAAACATAGAGGTTCCCTTTCTTGGGAACTTGGAGAATCCATTCAACCATCCACCTCCAAGAAATCCATGGAGCTAAGAAGTAAGGAATGAAGGCCCTTTCTCTTGGATGATTAGCCTTTGCTTATGCAAAGAGGATTCAACAAAGGTATAATATTTCTCAACTCACTTTGTTCTTGAGTTGAGTCTTGGTTCACCACAACTACTTGGCCTTGAATTTCATGGGTAAAGTTTTGTTTTTAAGTGCCTACAAACATGATTCCGCCTTTAATTCTTAATTGCATGTGAAGGGCAAACTTAAAAAACAAAATTTCTCTACTTCAAATACTAGTATTCTATTAGGCAGACTTAAAAAACAAAATTTCTCTACTTTTGAACATTAAGTTCAAACGGTTCAATAAAAATCATCGAATTTGATGATCACTAAATTTAGGGAACTTTAACCAAAAACTCCCAGTATTGTTCACTTTAACGAAAAACTACATTTTGCCACTATAAAGTCAATCTTGGTACTATTCAATTTACCCTTTTTTTGTCCTTATCGTTAAAACTTAAAGTTTTCAAACCATTTTCATTAGTTTTCCTAAATTTATTGTGTGCTTTTACTCGCAATTTGGGGCATTGTTAAGAATGAACAAAATTGGAACTAAAATGATTGTTAAATAATGAATTTTAGTTTCTAACAGTCGAATGATTTCATCTCGTTACTAAGTCCTTGAAGTTTTTTTTTGGATGGTTTATGGTGTTGGAGATCTGTAAGTATATGCAAAATGTTTAACGATTGGATCGTGGAAACAAGTTTTGTGGAATGTGTGTCCCCTCATTTACTAATTTGTAATCAGATTGAAAGGAATTGAATTGTGGAGGAATTAGAATGAGGTGGAATCAGAATCAGATTAGTGTTGAAGTTGTTTCCTAAAACTATTTGGAATCAGAGTAGGAATGACATTAATCTATATAAAACTACTTACTAATTCACATAAATCGGAATGAAAACTAATGTGATTACTAAAATACCCTTATTGTAACTAATATATTTTATATCCTAATTATATTCAGTAAAACTTTTATTCTTTCATTTTTTTTTATATTTTAGTAGAGAGAATATATTTTTTTTTAATGTTTTAGTAACTCTTATTTTTTTCATTGGTCCTTATCAACATAAAGCAAACAAACAAAAAGAAAAAATTTGCTTCCTTCTCTCCCCACTCCCACCCCTTTCTAAATTCTCCAACTACCCATTAATTTTTGGCAATTCTATCTATCAACCCTCTTTTCTGGTTGCTAGACCACCATCTTCCATGTTTTTGGGTCTTCATCTGAAATGCGAGCCGGGTCGAGCTGTCTTTGGCAACGCAGTCATGCGGGTGAGTTTGAGGGTACCTCCTGTGATTTTAGGAATTGGATTCTTGATTTTAGGCGGGTCCCACTATTTTTTTTTTTATTCTGGACGTTTTAGTGAAAACTTGAATGACTCGTGATGTGTGTAATTTTGAGGGAAAAGGGTTTAGAGAAATTTTGCAAGAAAGTTGGAATTACGTATTTGGGAGAAATGAGAGCTATTTGTAGGGGTGTGGTTTGCCCCTATTTGGAGAAAAAGGGTCCAACCACTTATGGTGATTTTTGGGTGTAATTGCAAGATATTATGTCAAAATAATATCTTGCAATCAATTAGAAAATTAATTAATTAATTAGGAAATTAATCAATTAATTTAGGTACTTAATCCTATTTAGCATGAATAATTGAAGGTTACCTTGTGGGGAGGATTTGATGAGGATGGATGAAATATGTTTTGAATAAATACCTATTTTGATCACTTTTGACCTTGATTGAGTTGTGATTGTCCGTTGTTTGTGTGTAGGAGTTCCGATGTGCCTCAAGGGTAATTTTGTCATTTTAACCCGAGAATCCACGTGTCGCCTCCGTATTTTTCTCGATTATTTTTGGCTCCACAAATCCCTCTACACCTATTGGGCTGCTTGCAGGTGTAGAGATCTTTTTGCTTTAGAAAACATAGGATTGTTTCCTATTTTGATGTATATTCCCTCTTTAATTGGAAATTAGATCTTTACTAGGAAAGGGAAATAAACTTCTCCCAAAGTCTATTTAAGTCTAGCTTAAGTAGATTATTACATCAACTTTGGAGAGCAATTTATTCTACCCTACAAGATAGAGAAAGCTAGAGGATATTTGTTCCCCCTCCCTTAGCAATCTTCTACGCTTGCCCGTGCAAATGATCATCTTTCGTTGCTTTCTTCGTCTTCATGTTGCTCCAAGGTAAGAAAAAATTAATTTTCCTTGTATTCTCAATTTTTGGGAGCCTCAGGGCTTGAAATTTGTCTCGACGGGAGTCGAGGATGCTTGAAAAAGGGCTTAGAGAAGTTCACGACATTGTTGCCCTGGGTGACAAGATGCGGCATGGTGGCAGCTCGGCTCGACTCGGGCTAAAGGTTGGTGTGGCTAGCATGGGCCAGGAAGCTAGGATGGATGAATGGACTTTGGCCCGCGAGAATAAGTGGAATAGCGGGGCGCTGTCCTATTTTCCATCTCCAACTGTGGAAGTATTTGGCCAAGCCGCGGGGCCTGGCATAGTTGCTGGCATTTTACGGCTTGGGCCATAAGTAGGCTCTTTTTTTTTTTTTGAATGCTAGGCTTGGGCCCATGCTTGAGAGGAGAAAGAGAGAGTAGCGGCCCGATGGGCTTGGCTAGCTTGATTGGACCAATCACAGTTTCATTTTCATTTTTTTTTAGGCTGGGCTCGGGCTTATGCCAAAAGGAGAAGAGAGAGGCCGAGGGCTCTAATTTGGTCGTCTAACGAATTTTCTTCACTTCTTTGTAGAATTTCTTCAAGCAAGTTTTCCTTAAGCCACAAGAATGATGATGGTGTGCCGCCATTGTATCATCAAGGTGGGTCTTTGAGCAAGGTTGGCTACTTCAAGGTTGCTCACTTCAAAATTAGCTCTGATGACTTGTTTAGAGACTTCCTTAAAGCATACAGACGCGTTATTCCATCGGGAGTGTGTTTGAAGAGTGTCAAGGATGGTAGTAGTCGTGAGTAGTGTAGTGGGGCTCAGATAGCCATCAAGTTTCACCCCTACTACTTTGTGTTCAGGTTCAATTTTTCCTATGCTGCGTTTCTTCCAAGAAGTGCTTTGTTCCATGAGATGTGCCCCCACTCAATGTTCTCTGAATACGGTCTACGTGATGGTGGGATTCTTCATTCTAAGCCAATCCTTTGACTTAGATTTAACCGTCAACGAATTTTGGTACTTTTTTGACATAGGCCACATCGAGGAATTTGGGTGGATCTCGTTATAAGCTTTTTGACCATTAGAGCAAAGGAGATTATGACTGGGCTAAAGATACTTTGGAGATAAGTGGATAATGATAGTCTAATTTTTCCCCGAGCTGCGTGTTCCAAGGGTTTTCATCTCTGTAAGTAGGCTGCTCAGTCCCTTGGCTGATTTGTACTTTCGCTAAGCTGCTTTTCTAATTTACTGATTGTCTCCCTCTGCTCTTTTAGATTTGGAATTTGGCTTAACTCCTAAAACTTTTCCAGATAAGAAAAAAAAAGCATGTCGCTTTGGGTATCCATTCCGAGTACCGTGGGTGGCGTAAGCTGCTTAGTCCTCTTCGCCGGGAAAAATGTGGGCTACCCTCAAGAGAGGAGAAAAAGTGAATCAAGGCTGAGGCATTGGCTCGCTCGATGACCGTTGTGGAGCCTGATGCAAATGAAGGTGGAAAAATAGACCTTCCTTGATTGCTCAAGAGATGTCGGCTGAGAAAAGGCCAAAGACTTTTTTTGTTGTTCACGGGGGTTCACCGGCTACCGTCAGACTTGTGATTGACTTGACTTCTTCCAAGGGTGAGAAGGATAAGGTTGCGAAAGCCGGCCCAGTAACGCATGCTGTTCCAAAGATGGCTAGTTCAATTGCTGATAGGATCGCTCATCGTAAAAGTTTCGATGTGCCCCCAGTGTCAAAATTTTTAACAAAACATTCATCTGGGCTAAGTCAGGTACCTTTGGAGAAGCATGCTACTTTGAAGAGTGGCAAGGTGCCTTTGCCTGGTAAAGTGGCACCAAAACCCGTTGCCTCTATTGCTAAGACCGATTCGTCTGTTGAGAAGAAGAATGCTACTCGTGTGGGCAGTTGTGAGAAATCTACCAAGTTTGTTTCAAGGGAAGCTATCGAGATTTGTGCGCTCTTGCGACTAGATCGGCTTGAGGACATGGATGTGTGTGCCAGGTTTGTTGATGGCGTCAAATGAGTTGTTGGCCCAAGTTATTTTAAGAAGCATACAACCGTGTATAGGAGGACTGCTCTGCTGGCTATGATGCAGTAAACAGTGATTCTAGCCGCCGAGTCTATGTTCCTTGATCAAAAAGATACCAAGGTTGCCAAGCACTATGGCAACTGAAGCTTATTCCTCTATCGAGAAAGTCAAGAAGTTGGAATATGAGCTTGCTACTTTGAAGGGGTCTAATATCTCTGACCCCACTCCTCTATAGCTTAAGACCGCTCGCCAAAAGATCGTGGAATTGAAGACTAGGCTAGATGCGATCCAGGTAAAGTATGAAAGTGCAGAGAATGAGATAGAGTGTTACATATATCAAATTCAAAATCTTGAGCGTGCCATCTCTGAGTTCTGCTCCATTACTTATATAAAGGATGAAGAATTGATCGCTGTTTACAACCAAGTGATTCACTTCGAGAAGGTCGTTGATAGGCTTGAGCCTTAAGTGTTGGAACTCCAAAGTGCTTTAAAGATCAACGACAGTTTGCAGAAAGAAATAGAGGAGTTGCAGCGCGTCCCTGCTGGTCTGCTCGAGGAGAATGAGTAGTTGAAGGGTGAGAAAGCTAGGTTCGAGGCTTTTCTTGCTTATAGTTAAGCTGATTTCTACAAGCTGGGTTATGTAGACCATCTCTTTAGGCGGCCGTCTAACTTTGAGTTTTCTGGCAAAGACTTCGAGACCTTCTCTATTTCTTTGGAAGACTTGCTTGCCTTTACTTTCGAGGCTTCCATTGGTCTAGTAGTCGGAGAAGCTGATGCCCAGGCTGGAGCAGCTGGGCATGAAGCGCCGGATAATGCTGCTGTTGAGGATGCTACGACTACTAAAGGTATGGCGATCGAGTAGTCGTGAAGCGTCCAAGCTACTGAAGAGTAGTCTTCTAAGTAGTCTTTAGGATTTTCTTTGTTTTCTTTGTTGCCTTTGCTTTGCTTGAACTCATTTGGTCTTTGCTAGTCATTTATCAAGTTTTCAACAAAATTTAATAAACTTGCTTCTCCATTTTTCTCCATTTTTCTCCATTTTTGCTTCTTTTGTTCATGCCTTAACCTTTTGACTTTATAGACCAGTTGCAGGTGTGCTTCTTTTCTATAAGCAGACAGGCCCGTGTAGCTTATGCAGCTGTAGGCGTTGGTGTAGAATTTTGCAAAGTTGTTACCCATAAGGTCGGTAGCCGGACCCCTTACTTACAAAAGCAGACAAGTTCGCGTAACCACTAGGCTGTTAACCTTGGCTTTCTCCAATTCCGTAGGTTGCGTAGCAAGTATCACAATACTTTAGGACTTGGTGTAGAACATTTCGTGCTTTGGCATAAATGAAGCCCATTGACTGCGTTGCAATGGATGAAGCTTCGTATATGCACGTTCACTTGTTTAACCTCCCATAGAAATGTGTAGTTGTGCACTCGATAGCAACTTGAGGATTCTAGGGCAGCCGTCCATGAGGCGCACTGCGTGATGTGCTCCATCTGTCTCTAGGGCCCGGTTCCCCGCATATTAGGCAAAGAGACCCAAAATCCTTCAGTTAGCTAAGTCTTGAAAAAGACCATTACGACTACTTCTAGGAATCCCGATGCAAGCCATTATACATCTAGTTATAATATGGCAGCCGGACTCATCCATGTATGGATATTCAGAGTGTAGAGTTTATCTTCCTACTTTGGAAAGTAGACCCAAAAGGGTATCGAGGAATTGGTTTACCCTTTCGCACTGAAGAGCATGGTTGGTCCCTCAGGGGGTGCAATTCTTATGATAAGTCCCTAAGAAGGGCACAGTCTTCTTTTAAAGTGCAGGAGTGATCAGTTGTTGTAGACACGTGGTCGAGCCAAGCTGTAAATTAATTTTGAATTCCTCATTAAAAAACGAGTGAAACGAACAAAAACTTAGCAGTAAGGTAAAACATTCATAACAACTGGATAATCGTTGGCTCGCAAAGCGGTGCCCCTTGAGCTGCTTGAGATCTTAAGGCTTTGATGCAGTGGGAGGTCGCATATGGTACTTCCTCAGATTGTAGGCGTTCAACTGTTTTTTGATCTTTTTTTCGTTCATGGTAGCAAGGGTGTAATTACCCTTCCTGCCTACTCTGCTGATCTTGTACGGAACTTCCCCGATGGGATCCATCTTTTTGGAGCATTTTCTGCTGGTAATGATGAAGGCTTTTCTTAGGACTCGATCTTCGGGTTGGAACAACTTGATCTTGGCCCTTTTGTTGTAGCTGGAGATGAGTTGCTTCTAGTAGGCTGCGATATGGGTGATAGTCTGCTCGTGCTTCTCCTCTGCCAGATCTAAGCATGTGGCCATCTTCTTACTATTCTGCTCAATGCTTGGCAGTAGAGTGCTGATACTTGGTACAATGACATTGGGAGAAGTGATTGCTTATGAACCAAATGCCAAAGAGAAATGAGTCTCACCGGCGGCTCGTCGCTTGGTCGTGTGATATACCCATAAACATCCGAGGAGTTCATCTGGCCACTTTCCCTTCTTGTCGAACAGGGATTTCTTGAGGCAATCGAGAATCGCCTTGTTGGATGCTTCAACCTGCCCATCGCCTTTTGGAAAAACTTCGCCAAATCTTTGCCCACGAATTGCGAACCGTTATCGGTGACGATGGATTAAGGGATGCCAAGTAGGCAAATGATGTTCCTCCATTTAAAGCACTATATATCTTGAGTCGTGGTTGTCATGGGCTCTGCATCTACCCATTTGGTGAAGTAATCGGTTGCCATGATCATCATGCCCCTACCCCTAGTAGCGTGTGGCATTGGCCCTACTAGTTCGATTGCCCACTGTATGAATGGCCAATGACTCATATGCGGGTAGCGTTGGCAGCAGTCGCATTTTTGTATTAACTCCTTAGCATATTGGTACATGGTAGGCCAATAGTAGCCCACGTTAAGATCCTTCTATGCTAAGGATTGGCCTCTAGATTGATTTCCATAAACACCTTCATGGATCTAACTTAGAACTTTTAGGTCGTCGGGAGGCCCTAGGCAGTGGAGATGCGGTCTGGTGTAAGATCTTCACACGAGAATGTCGTTCCATATGTAGTAGCATGCTGCCTTTATTTGGAGCTTTCTAGACTCCAACCTTTTCGTAGGGAGTATGTCATTGATCAGGTAATCTAGAATCAAACTTT
>JADOBS010299908.1:0-10180 GCA_015708375.1 Cydonia oblonga | reverse complement strand
TTGGTTGAGAGCTCCAACTCAAGCACAAAATCAATGTTGAATTTACAATCTTCGAGGGGGGCAACGCCTATAAAAGTTGGAGAAAAGCTTTTGTATAGGGTTCCAAACCTGTGCTTCTTCAAATAGCCCATAAATAACTCTCCAACATTGTCCCACAAAAAGAAAGAGCACACGGAGCTCTTCGACCTGTAGGTGGTCCGCTACATAAAGTGGGAAGTTGAGCTTGAACTAGCAAATTAAAGTCACTTTCATAATCATACTTCCTACATCTAACACATATTCATTTCAACAAAAACGTACAATGCAAACAAACGTGAACTACTAGATCTGTGAATCGAAACATCATATAAACGAAAACCTGTTTTATATAAATTGCTCACCGTGATGGATATAAAGAAAATAGAAAAGTCAACTCGGCAAGCGACAACTCATTCGTTCCGGAGTCTAGAGAGGGAATGAAGAGCATTAGTAATATCCACGAAACATCCTTGCAACAATCTTTAGGTCACGTGTCGACCTAAAAATGGTCACGTGTCCGTCAAGCGATATATGCCAGATCCAGCTTCTCATTTAGCGTGTGCTCAACAGTGAACGGTAAATGCTCCTGTGGGCACACACGTGACACGTGTCGATGACCGAACAACTTTTTCCGTAGCCACCAGTAACCGGTCTCGCCCGTCACCCTTTAAATACCGGTTCAACCCCAACTAACTCAATTTTTGCTGATCCGGCGAAAGAGAAAAAAACCGAACTACGAGAAAATTTTCCAGAAACCGCGAGAAAATAACAACAAAATTTATCCGATTTTCCTCGTCGTCGTCGTCGTCGTTGTCCTTGGTTGTCGAAGTTTTGTTCGAGCTTAACAACGTTGTGGATCGTAATATTTTCTGGGGGTGTTTGTTTGCGTGGCATGATTTGATAGAAAATGGTGGCAGAAGCTAAGGTTGTGTGCCAGCAGAGCGTGCCGGTGCTGGATGTTGAGTACTTTGCCGAAAATGTTCACGAGGTTGAAGATGTAGTTGCAGTTCCCCCAGCGATTTCGTCGCCCAAAAGTTTTGACCGGAATCATGCTTCGGAACCGGTCTCCGCCGCCGCCCTCTTGAGCTCCCAAGCCGTGAGTTTTCCGATCCTCAAGTTCCCTGCTTTTGGACTGTTTAATCTTGTAGTTGTTAAATTCCATGTGGGTTTTTTGTTTTTAGGTGATCGTGCATCTGGGTTTTGAGATTTGATGATTTGGGTTTCTGACTTTTCGAAATTAGGGTTCTTAGCTTACTGAGCAGCTGAATTTTGTTGGGAATTGTGTTATCAGATATACCTTTTTGGTAAAATTAGAATAGCTAATGTTAAATTTTTGTTCTTGTTAGATAACTAATCTAATTAATTTTTTATTGATGTGAATTATCTTTTTAAATCTATTAAAAATGAGTTTAGCTTCAGCATTCAATCTTTCGGCTATAAATAAAACATTTGGATTGACATTAGTTGGGTTTTTGATGGAGGTGTAGTCAATTTCGAGTCTAATAAGGCGGGATTTTTGGTAGCATTTATGTGATGATATTATCAATGCTTAATTATAATTATGAGCATATAACTATGATATTATCAATGCTTAATTATAATTGTGAGGATAGAACTGTCCGATCGTTGTCAAACTTAACCGTTATGAATTGCCTGAACATGTCACAAATTAGTACATTCTCTTCATGTGTGTCGTATGCCTTGAACTTCTACAGGGTAAATTGTTGCTCATTAGAAACTATGCTTGAGGGCATAATCATAGTAGTTTTTGTGTTGCAGTAAAAAATCTTGGCATTTAATTTCTCTTTCCTTACTCCCTTTTCAGGATGTTAAACCTATGGATAAAATTCCAGATTTGGTTCCTGCCTCGGCCGACCAGCAATTCTTCCCCAGGCTGCGTTCTGGTAGCTTTGCTGACATTGGACCGCGTAGATACATGGAAGATGAACATATTCTAATAGATGATCTATCTTCACACCTGGGATCGCTCTCTAATTTTCCCAAGCCAAATGCATTTTATGGGGTAATATGTTGCTTTGGACCTGTAACTCCGATGACCTTGAATTTGGTTGATTCTTTCCTTGGAGCTTACTGTGGTTGAAAATGTCATATAGGTATTTGATGGACATGGAGGACCCGAAGCAGCAGCTTACGTCCGGAAAAATGTGCTAAGACTCTTTTTTGAAGGTGCCAATTTTCCCCGAACTTCTGACGATGGTGAAATTTTCTCAGAGGAGCTTGAGAACTCCCTCCGCAAGGCATTTCATTTGGTTGACCTTGCTTTGGCTGATGACTGTAGTGTAAGCAGTTCTTCGGGGACAACAGCATTAACTGCTATGATATTTGGAAGGTATATTTCTGCCTTAAAAATCTTTTTCCACTCTTTCCATTGTGCCAAAAGAGCCTGTTTCCTTGTCCTAACTAGACTTTATTTCCAATATTTACTATTGAAACTAGTATTTTCTTCTATCCACAAAATCATGTGGCGATGTTTTACCCTTTTGAAACTGGTAGTTCTTGCATGATTGGTCAATTTGTTATATAGATTTAAGATACCCCGAGTGAGAGATTTATCTTTTATTCTTTTTTCATTGTAATTGACATTGTCATCTTCTTCTCCAGGCTTTTAATGGTGGCCAATGCTGGGGATTGCCGAGCAGTACTCTGTCGGAAAGGAGAAGCAATCGATATGTCTCAAGACCACAGGTCAATATATCCCTCAGAAAGGAGGCGGGTTGAAGAATTAGGTGGATATTTTGATGATGGGTATCTGAATGGTGTCTTATCAGTTACCCGAGCATTAGGCGACTGGGACATGAAGTTTCCTCGTGGATCTTCGTCACCCCTTATTGCCGAGCCAGAGTTCCGGCAGGTGGTTTTAACAGAGGATGATGAGTTTCTAATTATAGGATGTGACGGGATTTGGGATGTGATGTCTAGTCAGCATGCTGTTAGCCTTGTTCGCCGTGGGCTGAGGCGGCATGATGACCCTGACCAGTGTGCCAGGGACCTTGTAATGGAGGCTCTTCGTCTCAACACGTTTGATAACCTCACTGTTATCGTTGTATGCTTCTCCCCCCTTGATCACCGGGATCCATCACCACAGCGAGAACGGAGATTAAGGTGCTGCAGCCTCTCTGCCGAGGCCCTTTGTAGCTTGAGGGCCTTGTTGGACAGCAGTGCCAGTGGCTGATTGTAGATGCAAGTTTTCAATAAAGGTGTTCCTCATAAGCGACCATACATTTTTTCGGCTGCTTCAGTCGCGAGATAAAAGCGCAGCTAGCAGTTCTGTAGGTGTTTGGGTTCTCGTGTATACGTCGGTGAGCTCAGGATTGATGTACATACATAAGAAAGGGCATGTCGATCGGAATCGGATGGCGTAGTGTTGTAAAAAGATGCATGTAGATACATTCTTTCTTTTAATTAGTCCAGAGTGATTGTATTGTCCATCCGATATAAGTCCATTTCTAATCCGATCATGTGTATTTATGTACACCATTGGGATCATTTTCTATTAGCTCTTTCTTTTCTTACATATGCTTTTCCCTTTTGGCACTTGGCAATCGACACACACTAATCCGGACTACAGTTGTATGGGAAGTGGACAGTCAAGATTGAAATGAGGAAATGCTAATTTTTTTTAAAACTGTCAATCTAATTGATAAAATGTCGGACAAGCAGTAGTCTCCAGTAGTCTGAAGACAAACTCATCAGGCAATTATGTTTCCGTTATGTCGAAATGGGACAAGTATAATATGGAGAGTAGCCTTACTTATAAGTTCATGTAAATTCCTTTCTCTCAGCAATGAGAACGTTCATTCTCAACATGAACCCTGACGCGGTTGGTAATTTGATTGAGATGACAAAATAATTTCCATATTAGGATTGGCGCAATGACAGTGTGTGTGTGCGTGAGAGAGAGAGAGAGAGAGAGAGAGAGAGAGAGTCGTGGGAGCACACTAGTATTTGATTGATTAACAATTCAAGCAAAAAGTTGGTGTAATATGGATAATTTCGTCATTCTATTTCTCTGGGAAGTAATTTACAAACAGGGAAAAGCCAGCCTTACAGAAGCTGGTCATTAGACCCAAATGATATACCAAACAATCTCTGTTGTGCTCACTTTCTTGCTTCAGTGGCAAAATCACTCGGTAAGTTTAAGTGGTTACCCATTTCAAATATCAAACTGGTCAGTCTGCTTTGTAGGTTCTTGCAAACGTCGCAAACCTTTCCAAGCCGCGTCCAAGTAAATTTTCGAGAAATGGTTGAAGCGCCTGCAGGATTCACATCAGAATCAAAATACTGATGGATTATTTCATCCCCACCGTCAAGTAAACAACATTTGTCATGTTTCTTTAAGTAATGCAATCGAAAAACATCTGTACGTATTTTAACTGATTTGGATCTGTACAGGGTTTCCTGACCGGAGAATGTACAATATCTAAACCACACAGAATACTTACTGATGCCACTGGAGACAGAATCAGCGGAACTTCGTATGACACCGTTAGCTGGAATTGAAAATTGATAAGAGCAATATGAGCAACACTGAAAAATGAGAAGCAAAAATGGCCTTTTCCCCGGACATGAGAAGCCTAGAACGGGAAACCCCGTCAATGGGAATTATTTTACATTTTACCTATCTAATTACTGTGCGCTTAGGCCGTTCAATTGATGGCCAAGGAATGATCAAAGGTTGTAAAATAATTAAATTGACAATGAATGATCACCCCTCACGCGAGGCATCAATTGAACGGCTTGATCAGAGCAAGTGCATAAAGATGTATAACACTACAAAATAAGAATTGCAAACATCCATATTCAATATATGACAGAAGAGCCTCACTTCTACTAAGCATGATGAAGGACCTTTTGGATAGAACCGAACAGCACCTCTGCGGATACAATAAGTAACACAGTTTATCAAGATTTCGATATCAACATAAAACAAAGGAAATTGTGTCTTACTTCATTTTCACACAGCATACAACTGTAATATTAAAATTCACCCGTTCAACATTATATGTTCCTATGTTGTAACCTCAATAACATTAACATCGTTTTGTTTGTGATACACTAAACAGTGACTTCAAGAAAATTCAAAACAAGATATATCGAACATTTTACACTCTTGTCAAGTACTCATCTCCATCCTATGAAATCCACAATATAGATAGAAAAGTGAGCATCACCATCTCTTGAGGGTGCCCTTCAACTTCCACTTAAGGTGACGAATAATGAACCTAAGATCCCGTCCTTAAGTTTGTGCTACGGATTGCACCACTAAGCTTCTAGTTTACCATGTACCCACAGATAAACCAGATACATGACTAAAATTTTCCGTGCACTAGTTTTTACTTGTCGAGTTAACATACTTTCCTCGATTAATCTTAATCAAATGACTAAAGGAAATTATGGGTATTTTGTAATATAAGCTCTAAGAACACATTCATAATTTGAGCAAAAGCGTTACTAAAGTATACAGCGTCTGCTAAAATTTCTTGCTTTCTGACCTGTTAGGAAGACCTTCCAAAGATCTCCAGTGGATTTTCTGATTTCGTGTAGGCTGCATGAAGTTTTTCACAACAGTGAGAAAGGGTTCATTGTAAGGACACATCATTGAACTCAGCTCTTACAGTATATGGAGGAATTATGGAAGGCAAAACAAATTTGAAGTAAACGTGATTCTTATGGTCTTACCTGCATATTCCGAGCAAGCCATGAGAATTCAATATTACGATCAAAAGCTTTATACTTCAGTGACCATTGCGATAAGTCAGGTTTGTCTTCCAATATCTGTTTTTAAAGCATATCAAATATCAGTCTTTCAAAATGTGATAAAAAAAAATCAAGCATCAATCTTCGAAAAACTTAAAAACTGAATCTATAATCAACCAAGTTGAAATCATATCAGCCACAACATTTAAAATCTAGGCTGCAAAACATGTCTTCAGTTGCGACAAGTATTAATACAAGCAATTTTTTCTCCAGTATCAATAGAAAGAAACATCAAATTTGCTTCAAATATAATCATAGATCATCCAAAGTGTAGCAGGAGAGTTGTTTAGCACCTTCACGGTTGAAATAAACGGCATCCAACGGGGAATCGCCTCACGGTCAGAGTAACAATCATAGGCAACTGAAATAGGCACATCGATTTCCATGTTTACTCTGCAATCGATCACAATGCCTAGTAATTAGTGGTAGTAACCGTTCGGATTAACAGCCCAAATTTAGAGCTCAAACCGCTAGAGGTCACTCCAAGAACTCATTCACATTCTTCATGGTTTTGCATTGTACTATGTAACTATTCCGAGAAAAGATTAAGCATCATAGGAAATCCCAAACATAAGAAACAGTTTCAGTACATACTGAATCAGCAACTATTTGCTCATGCAGCACCCTAGCACGAGCTTGTAACTCAGTTGGTTAAGAGCATTTATCTCGAGATCCAAGATCATAGGTTCAATTCCCCCTCCCCACTATCGCTTGTACAAAGACAAACAGATAACTATTTGCTAATGTGTATTATTAAGTACCAAATTAACTACTTACTGATAGCCAATAAAATTCAAATTGGTGGGCAAGAAAAACAGAAGAATGAAAATAAATAAATAACTGAAAATCTAGGAACTTACGTGCAGTCCTGCCATTGCATAACGACGGGGGACGTACTTCTGAATCCGGTGAGGACGGAGCTCCGCCTGAAAGACCCACATGGGATCTTGAAGGAGAAGTCACAGCGAGAAGATGGCGGCGGCGGTCTGAGAGAAGAGCTTCTCCAGATGGGTATGTGGGTGAGACTGCCGGGCCAGTTGGGCCTGGAAATGTAGGCTGATGCAACAGCAGTTGCAGAAGTACAAGACATGGTCAAACAAACTCAATAGTTAACGTGTGTTTGGTCGGGAAAATAAAAAACGAATTTTATAAAAGCGGAAACAGCAGCAAAACCGAAGAGCAACTAACGAGTTACGCGAGTCAACTCAGAAGACTGAAGATCACGAAATCACGATGACAGAGCCACCTCACCTGTCCGAGCTGCCAACCTCGCTTCTCTGGGTTTATTGTTGCCACGGGACCCCAATTAGATATGGGCCTCTTTCATTCCAGAAAAAAGGCTTGGGTCGAAAAACTTTACTGCCACCCGACAACATATAAATCCCCTTGGCCAATGAGAGTAGTCAATGATAGTGTGTTGTAAATGCTTTTAAAATGACTGAAAATATTTTTGATGAAAGTGTTTTTGGAACAATTTATTAGGAAAAATACAAGTGAATCTTGAAAAATCACTTGAAGTGCTTCCTTCCAAAATGCTCTTCTTTAATAAAAAAAAGTTTTTAATCATTTTAAGTGCACTTCTATGCGTTGACTTGAAAGTAAAAATGTAATGTAGTTGAATTATCTATCCTACTAAAGTAATGTCCTTAATTACAAGGCTACAAATGTATGTTCAAGTTAGTCAAATAATATATTTCAAATTTCCTAAGAAGTGAGTGTTCCCTTATTCTATAATTAACTCTTGGGCTTATTTGTGTTTAGTGAATTTACGATTAGCAATGTCGAGCGGACTCAATTGACTCTGATTGAGCGAATCCTAAGTTCTCTCTGGTCTCTTCTATAACAATGTTTTTGACTAAATACTTTGGTTTTTCAACTTTTAATTAAGGTGCACGTCGTGTAATTCAATTCAAGTTACATATTGAGTTTCATATTTGCCTTTTTATTTCGCAGAGCTTTTTTCTAGGCATTGAGGAATTGTGGCTTTTTTAATATATAAAGTTTTATCCCATTTTTCAAATTTTGGAAGGTTGGCTCCTCATTTCCAATAGGCAAATAAAACTAAATAAATAAAAGAAAATCATTCTTTGTAAAAATTATAAAATATACGAGTAGAGAGTTCAAGATAGAAATTGGGAGAAAATGAACGTAAGATTGCACGTAAGCTCCTAGATTTCCAAATTTGATCGTGCATATTATCGTTGGATGTGTTTAAATCTGAATGATTATTTAATATCATGGCATCTTATGTAAACGTTTCGGTTTGACTATAAATAGGCCGAAGACTACCCAGTGATACACTCTCTTGCAGGAATAATGTCCCTGAGAAAAGTAAACCAATAGATTCAATTGTTGTCATCATTGAGTTTGAAGTGGTCAGACATCCATCTTCAAAGAATTGAAATTTAGAACTTGTTCGTGGGAAGTACGAAAGTTTATAAGTAGTGAATGACAATTGTGTTTTGTATTCTTGTAAACCTTGTTTTGAATTTTTTAGTTTAAGAGGACTATACAAAAATTTGAACGTTAGGCTTATGATATTTGAGTTGAAACTTTATAATATATGAATAATGTTTGTATCATATATGATTGACCTTAAAATCACTGGCTATCGACCACTTGTAATTAAAGCACATAAATTTATTGACCATATAACTTCAAATAAGCGACAATCACTTATTGGCTATCGTTTAACCGATGAGAGATTCTCTCTGACTTAGAGACCAATCACGACAGGACAAGTGGCAGCGCCATAGTAAGCGTAGTCAATCCCACATTGACTAGCTCGACAAAGTTCCTTCAACTTCACCTCTATAAAGGGGTAACTTTTAGTCCCCTTTAAAAGTAATCGTTAATTACTAATCACCACTAAACACGCCCATGTGACACCCTAAACATACTTTGCTAAGCAATGAAGGTTTTTCGGCTGGTACTACAACGGAGCCCTTCAATTCTATCTTTTCCTTGCAAATCACCTAGACATTCTACCCTTGACTGAAGTTCCCCTGCGGAGGTTAACTTCACAACACCGTATGATGATCTAATTTTCGTGCACATCAACAAATCATAACTTCATGCAATCTAAATATGAATCCTGCCATTTAATATTATATTCTAGTAATATTCTTTTTCACTTGTAAATAATAATTCTAAAGTTCGAATCTTGTGAACGACGAGTTTAATTCTTTTATCCCGTTCCTCTAGAAGAATAAAATGTTGCTCTGGTTATATGGTCAACTACGATAATGCTTCAAGTGATTTGAAGCATCTAATCCCTTTAAGAGAATTAACTGAATTAACTGAGATGACTTTTTTTTTTGCTGCACTAAGATGGAGATCACCTTGTATGTCATGGATGGCGTTGCGTTGTAGCTTTTTTTTAAAATATTATTTTTGGGTAATGTATTAAACAAAGGAGGGTTGTGGCATCGTAGGAGGGAACCTTGGACTCATTTATGCGTGCAAATCATTTTTCATGGAAATGCCATGAACCTCTGAGACACAGACACTGCTTTTAGTTTTGACCAAAAGTTCCAACAAAGTAATGTACCTTTTCTGGGTTCACTCCACGTACACGTACTCTTAATTCTTAATAATACACTTGCATGCTTTTCTTTGGTTAAATTCCACTTAATCCATTACAAAGTATTCTTCTAATCAAACTTTTGACTGCGTTTTTTCTTTCTGTTTTTGATTTTATGCGGAATAATTCCATTATCTTTGTGTTTATCTCAGGTAGTGCTTTGAAAGGTAAATAAGAATCTGTGCTGGTCCTTGTTGGCCTTTCTTCCTTCCTTCCTTCTAATCCATTGAGGGATCCGTAGGCAACAAAGAATAATTTTAGTACTCTTTTTTAGATTATATTTTTCACTATCTAATAGCTCTCTTGTCTTGTCCAGTATAAGGAATAATAATCCTAGGTGGTACGTGCTCTCTTCTCATAAGAAGAAATATAGGAATGCTCTCTATTAAAGTGCCCTGACTGGTTAATCAATTAATTAGAAATCAAGAACGTATGCCGAGGCTTATGTAGTTGATCTGTATAATAAACTGTTGGACAAAACTAATCAGGCTATTTCATTTGTAACATATAGAAATACACAATATGAATTAGGGCCAAAATGTAAGCCGAATCCATGCAATTGCACATGAGAAGTAATTTATGCAAATATTTTCCACTTGTTCCTTAATTTCAGTCCTTGATTCTCCTTTTATATTTCAATTAAATCGGTAGGAAAAAATAGAGATCATATGCATGAGAAGAAAAAGTATGTGCAGAAATTATTTTTCTATACACACATACTTAAATATATATATGCATAGATACTTAAAAAAGCCATACGGCAATCACACACCACAACACACACACACACATATATATATA
>JADOBS010299907.1:0-10177 GCA_015708375.1 Cydonia oblonga | reverse complement strand
TCAGGCGAACCAACATGGTTGCTTGCAATATTGCATGGCCCCCAAGCAAAGATTGGGAACTTGGTAGTATGACTAATCGATCGCGCAATCATTTGAAGGCGTTTAATAAATGCTTCTACTAGGTCGTTTTGGGTATGAAATTGGGGTACTTGATGTTCAACTTCAAAACCTAACCAACATGCAATATCCATCAAAAGTTTTAGTGATGTAAATTCTGCAACTTATCCAATCAAATAGATTTGATCAAATAATCAGGGTAGTAAGCCCTGAGCCTGTTAATCTGAACCACCAATGTGGAGAATGCAGCTTGTGGACAACAACCACATGTGTGACCAACGTGTAGAAGCATCAACCAATACTATAAATGGTTTGCACGGTGGTTGAATCAGTCCACAAATGTCCCATTTGAATCCTTTGTAGAAAAAGATGGAGGGTGCTAAGGCATGGTACGCTTCCAAGTATGATGACTTTACTTCTGGTAAGAGGATGCCCAAAACGGTGCATCACAAATCATCCTAGATATCCCAAAAGTACATCCATAGCGAAAAATTCCTTTGGACTCACGGGCTTTTGGCCGGCCACATAGTGGGCCTGAATGGGTGTAATCCATTCGTTAAGCGTTCCATCGTCTCTAAAATACGCTTTTGGCTATATTCGTAGGAAGTGCAATATGGTAATATGCGAAGGAATTTTACTACATTTTCTACATTGGTTTCAATATGGTATAATGTTCTCAAATATCCTTAAAGCTCAAAAGGCGTTCTTCCAGAATGAGTGAGTATAAGGCTTCCCTTTATGGTAAAATTAGTACCATTGGACAATATAGGGCAGTGCCATGCCCCACAATCAGGTTGGATAAGCCTAAAATGTTGTTAAGGGATGATTAGGTGTGAAGTTAGCATAGAACCAGACTGCTAACTTCCCCACAAAATATACCTAAGCATGAGTTAATTGTAGTCACATGTGGTAATTTTGTTAACTCTTATTCGAGAACAATAGTGACATCCAAACACCAATCTTAAATTCAAGAATAAAATAAATTATTCATAATGTAAACCAAATATACAAGGGGGTCCGGTCAATATGGCCTTCCATGTCAAATTGCGCTCTTCCAAAATGGGTTAGGTGGAATAAAATTAGTCTCACAGATTGACTATGAGAATGGTACTCCTTAACAACAGTGGTAGAGGCACATACAAGTACATAACCAATGATCTATTTCGTTAAAACTGAATTAGATTTGGTAGGATTGAGGTTCGGGAATGCGATCCCTTATTCTTGAAGTTTTAGGTGCATAACCACCTCTTGACAGGGTTAATTCTACCATATGTTGTTAAAAAAACTCAAAATTAGATTGTGTAAGAAAGAGACCGACCTAGACTTAGGTTCGGTATGCTCTAACCAAAGTTGGAGGAGTCTGTTCGGTTGTCTCTACCGAAGTAAAGCAATACCGTTCGGTGCACCTCTGCTGAAGAAGAGCATGCCCTTCGGTCCGTCCCTGCTGAAGCAGGACACCACCATTCGGTAGACTCCAGCCGAAACTGGGTCTATACCGTTCGGTACCTCCTAGCCAAATTGTTAGGGTACCTTTCTTTCAAAAGTGTGGTAGTAATCAGATCCGAGAATTTGGTAAACTTCTCTCTATAAATATAGAAGGACGAGAAAGATTTTCTTCCAGTCAAAATTCGATTAAATATAAACTTCAGAATTATACCTATTCATGGACGTAAAGGTTTCAATCATGTTTTGCTTCAGGTAAGAATTCATCTTGGCATGATTTGAAACGGTCCATAGTGAGTCAAAGAGCCATGGATTCTTTAGCAGCGAGGTACTTCCATTTGATATACTTTAGGCATAAGTTTTCGAATCAAGATCATGGCGGAAGCTTATTAAGCTCTTCCACACCATAACTGGCTACAACGATTTTGCAAATCGTAGTCAAGCGACGTGTCATGTCTGGTATCCACATAAAATAGTTTATTGTTTGAAACTTCCAAATCATTGAAATCGGACTTGTTACAGTTCGACAATACGCTGAATGGCGGAAACAAGAATGTGATTGGTGCTTTAGGAAATAAAATTTCCATAAACATCAACGTTAGAACATTCAGGTTTTAAGACATGGTTTGGTTTGAATGGATTTAGGCATGGAGAACTTTGGGTCTCAACATGAGTGTTACAAGTTAGGAAACATCAGGTTTCTATGGCGCTTGTCTGAAACTTTAGGTTCGGAAGTATGAAATTTAAGTTCATAATACCTGCAAACAAATGCAATATATATAAAAATAGGCAACAAGAAAATATGCAAATATGTATAGAATTTATAATATAATTATTTGGACGCCAGGCCAAAATTAAAAGTTGGGTGAAAAAATTTAAAACCCATTGCGCTTAAAATAGTTAGGCAATTAAATTTGGGGCCTAAAATAAGGGACCAAAGCCCACAGGGTGGGCTGAGTAAATTGTACCGTGCAGCCCAGACCTAAAAATTGGGTTGGGTTGGTCACATGCCTAGTATTCAGGCGGGCCCAACATCACAGAAAATTGGGCTGTAGGTGCAACCCCAACGACAGAGTCCCAAACCAGCTATGATCTGGTGCTTCACGGACATAGATGCACCAGCGCATAGGTTGGGATCTGATGCGATGCAGACATAGATACACCAGCGCATGGGTTGGGATCTAGTGCCTCATAAAGTAGATGAGACACCAAAATCGACTTGGGCTTGGTGTTGTACATGGGCCGAGCTAATGGTTTGCGCCGTTGCAAGCGAGCCCAAAGAAGGAAATAAACTTTAGGTCAAGAAATCAAGGCTCAATGGGTTGAGGTTGGGACCACAAACACCCCAGCCGAAGCTGGGTGTGCTCGCCGGGGAAGAAGATCGGCGAGGCCGCTTTAGGTAGCTGTGTTTTGGGACAACAATTCTCGGGGTGAGTTCGTGAGTCAATAGGGACCATGAATATTAACGGAGATAGAGAAATCTTCAACATTTTAACCAAAACCCTAGAAATTCGAATCGAAAAATTGAAAAATTTGACAAGATTTGAAGGAATCTCGGTTAATCATTGTCAGGGATGAGCTGCAAGTCGTCAAAAACGTTGATCTGTGGGTGAGGATTGGTTGTAGGCCAACTTGTAATGGTGAAGACGCCATGGAAGGCGTTGGGGTTTTTGGGTTTTTCAAACCTGGAGCCCTTGGCTCTGGCTTGTGGTATCGCAGCCATGGCTCACATGGTGGAGGGGTTTCAACGAAACCCTAATTTATACTTTATTAATTTGTTTAATTTCCAGATTAATTCAATGCATATGTAATCAAATAATTTTAATGAATGAACATATATTTGGTGCAATTCATGGCAATATCAAATTCACATAATTCAAAAATTATGGAAATACAGACACAATTTATGTAGAATCTAAAATTCGAAAAATGTAAAGTTGGGTCATGCATTATGGTGAATGTTCATGCTATTAGGGCTGCAAAAATATCGAGATAAAAACCGTTGTTTTGAAGAACCTAATTGCGTGTGATATGGATGAATTAGTTTGATGCAGAAAATTATTTCTTCAATTTTGGCTTTCCATCTCCAGAGCTTGTATCACATTCAAGATAAGAAAAAAAAAAATTGAATCAACAAAAGTATATGAATTCAATAAAAATCAAAATTTAATCAATTAAAATAATTGAAACGTAATACTCCCCTGATTGAAGACAAATAAATTCTCTTTAGCATAACGTGAAGAGCGTGCTGATAACGTGTTGGGGCCTATATTCAACAAAGGGGTGCGGCAAAGGGAAGAGAGAAAGATGGAGAATAGACTTGAGGAATTGTGTGTTAATTCCCCAGTCCTTATGCCTTTATTTATAGCAATAAGGAGGAGCGAAACTTGCTCTCTAAGTAATACAAAGTCTATTAGGAAAGATCTTCTAGATCCCAAAGGATTCCTATTCTATCTCTACTTAGGATTTACACAATCACAAATTGATAAAAACATATATCACAACACATTTTACCTATAAAAAGTTGTTATATTTAAGAATGGGTACATATAAGAATAAAAAATTAAAATATTATATGAATGGGTACATTTAACATTAAAAAATTAAGTTAAAAATTTTTATTTGTAAGAAGGAGGCCGACGGTAGCAAGAAAGAGAGAGAGAAGAGAGATTTAATTGTGAGGTGTGTGTTGTATCACCCCATTGTGCCTTTATTTATAGTAGTATGATAGGTAAAATCCTTACCCTTTTAGGATTACAACTCTTAATAGGTAATCAACTCCTAATAGGAATATAAGAGATATTCCTAGATCCCCTAGGATTTACACAAACACATTCCTATTCTAAATATGACTGCAACACTCCCCCTTGAGTGTGTAAATACTCAAACAAACATCACATTGGATCTTCAACAGATAAGGTAGAACAATTGATGAAGTCCGCGACACAACGAGTGAATGCGATTCTCAAATTTAAGAAAGTATGCATTGGTAGTAAAACTGACAAAACCTCGTTGTGGTAAAACCCAAGGTGGGAGAAAAATCCATATACTAAGGAGAAAAGTGAGAAGTATGCATAATGTCTAAAACAAACATTAAACAGGACGAAAGTAGTGAACTCAACGGAGTATGATCATCTCAAGATGGTGCCTCATTAAAACCTCATTAGGTAGCAAAAATCCAGAATGCTCCTAATCGTAGGAAAAAGACTACATTAAGATCAAGTGAGTATGCTTACGGATACTCCCCTTGAGTTAGATATAACTTCCAAATAAGAGAACTACAAGCGATTCAATTCAGATAATTTACGCATACCGATTCCTTGGACAAGCTTCTGAAAAGTAGACTTGGGCAATGACTTGGTGAAGAGATCGGCCAGGTTGTCTTGGGAACATATTTGCTTGACTTCAATGTTCTGATACTATTGTTGCTGAATTTTGACGTTATGTGCTTGGTGTTGTCTCCCTTGATGTATCTCTTCTTCAACTGCTCGATACATGCTGCATTGTCTTTAAAGATCTCGTAGGAAGGTCAACGATGGAAGTAAGACCACTAGTGCTTTGAATATGTTCCATAGCTGCTCTCAACCAAAAACACTCATGCAATGCTTCATGTAGGGCGAGAATCTCAACATGGTTTGAAGAAGTCGCAAATAACATTTTTTTGGTAGATCCCTATGATATAATGGTGTCTCTAAAGGTAAAGACATAGCCCGTTTGAGAACGTGCCCTATGTGTGTCAGACAGATATCCAACATCTGCATAACCAACAAGGCGAGAATCAACCTGAGAACTGAGGGGGGTGGTGTGTCCTCTCGAGGATTCGTGGGTGCAAAACAAGCTCAAATCCGTCGTACCCTTGAGGTAGCGAAAAATGTCTTTAACACCATTCTAGTCTCTGTATGCAGGCGCATTGCTGTATCTAGCCAAAAGATTAACAGCGAAGGAGATGTTGGGTTTAATGCATTGAGCCAAGTACAATAAAGCACCAACTGCACTTACGTATGGAACTTCAGGCTTTAAAATCTCTTCCTCATCCTCCTTGGGACGGAAGGGATCTCGTTTAGCATCTAGAGTCCGAATGACCATAGAAGTACTCGAAGGCTTCGCTTTATTGTCATTAAAACGTCGCAATACCTTATGGGTGTAGTTTGATTGATGTACTAGGATTCCATCCGAACAATGCTCGATCTCCAAGTAGAGACAATATCAAGTTTCCTCAAGATCTTTCATCTAAAATTCTGATTTCAAGTGTGTAGCAATTTCCTCAAGCTCTGCAGGAGTTTCGATGAGGTTCATGTCATCGACATAAACTGCAACGATTACAAATCCGGAATGTGACTTCTTTATGAACATGTATGGGCATAATTCATTGTTCACATAACCCTGAGTTGTCAAATATTCACTCAGACGGTTTTATCACATCCGCCCGGATTGTTTCAATTCGTAGAGTGATTTCCTCAATCTAATAAAGAGAGTGTTCCGTGGTCAAGAACTATTTAAACCAATCAATGGAAGTCCTTCTGGAACTTTCATGTATATTTTAGTATCTAGATCCCCATAGAGATATACAGTTACCACGTCCATTAGCTGCATATTCATTTTTTTCGAAAACTACCAAACTGATTAAGTAGTGGAACATTATGACATCTATTATGGGTGAATACGTCTCGTCGTATTCAATCCCAGGGCGTTGGGAGAAGTCTTGCACTATGAGGCATGCTTTGTATCGCACTATTTCATTATTCTCATTATGCTTCCTCACAAAAACCCACTTGTAGCCCACAGGCTTCACATGTGGTGGAGTAGGAGTTACGGGCCTAAACACCTTACATTTCGCAAGCGAATCCAGTTTCATAGGGACTGCTTGTTTCCATCGCTAAGCATGATGTTAGTAGTTATTGTGTATGCAAACGCATCTTTGACGATCATCTCATTCTGATGCCAAACCTCATCCTATACTACGTAGTGGACCAAGCGATTCTTAGAAGGCTGGGTTGTCTCATCTAAAACATCACCGTAATCTAAAATAACCTCATAAGTTGGAGCAGATGAGTGGGCGATGGTCGGATTCAAACTAGGGTCACTAGTTGGTGCCGTTTTCTTATTTCGGGGTTGTGAATCCTTTAAACCAAGGGGTCTGCCATGCTTTAGGGTTAGAGTAGATGATGGCTAGCCGCCAATGTACCAGGCTACGTGGAAGGTGCGGCCTCCACACATTCGGGGATGGTCCGACCTTCCTAAGTGGTGTTACGACGTACGCAAGGTACTTCTATCCTTGCAAGTGTGTTTGTAGTAGGTATATGTGATCTTCTCACCTTAGTTAGATCAGTAAAAGCATCCGGCATGCTTTGAGCAATGCTCTGAAGATCTATAAATCATCTCACCTCAGTTTCAGACTGGGTAGTTCGAGGATCTAAATGAGACATAATGGGAGTATACCACGACAATTTGCTTCGTTCTCTAGGAACATTAGCATGCTTATCTCCACTTAATGACATGAAGACTATCTCATCAAAGTGACAATCCATTTTGGTATGTAGTGGCAGTGCTATTGGCACATAAACTTCGTAACCAAACACGCGTAAATGCGAGATGTCAGGCTCGTATCTAGTAACCAACTGTAACGGTTAATGAGGTTAGGTAGCGGTGGGCCTCAGGCAGACTAGCATAGTTACGTGTAATATTGCAGAGCCCCAGGCAGATACTGGCAGTTTGGTTTGCATAACCAAAGTCCAGGCTATCAATTGAATGCACTTTATGAAAGCTTATTCCAGGCTGTTTTGGGTGTGAACATGGGGTATAGGATGTTCGACTTCAATCCTTACTAACATGCAATAATCGTCAAAAGTCTGTGACATAAACTTTCCAGCGTTATCCAGTCGAATCGACTTGATTAGATAATCAGGGTGATGAGCCCTTAGCTAAATAATTTGTGCTAAGAGTTTTGCAAATGTAGCGTTGCGTGTGAACAACAGGCAAACATGTGACCATTATGACGATGCATCAACCAACACCATAAAGTATTTAAATGGTCTGTATGTTGGTTGGATAGGTCCACAAATATCCCCTTGAATCTTCTGAAGAAACTTAGGGGGGTTGTAAATAATCTTTGTATGTGAGGGTTGAGTATTCAACTTCCCTAAAGAACACGCTTTGCATGGTGGGAATCCAACAGGTAAATGATGCCTATGTAATGATTTGAGGATACAACGCATCGTATCACGTCCGAGATGTCCTATATGAGGATACTGGTAATGAAGGAAATATTTGTGAAAACTAGTTCATTTAAGTAACATCTATGCATGCAATTAATAATTAAAAGGCGGAATCATGCTTGTATGCACTCAAAAACAAAACTTTACCCATGAAATTCAAGGCCTAGTAGTTATGGTGAACCTAGACTCAACTCAAGAACAAAGTGAGTTGAGAGATATTATACCTTTGTTGATTCCTCTTTGCATAAGCAAAGGATAATCACCCAAGAGATAGGGCCTTCATTCCTTACTTCTTAGCTCCATGGATTTCTTGGATGAGGATGGTAGAATGGATTCTCCAAGTTCCCAAAATAGGGAACCTCTAAGTCTCCACACCAAGGAGAGCATTGAGGAAGAGATGAGTGGCCAAGAGGAAGGAAGATTGCTAGCTATTTTCCTCTAGAGTAGCTGGTCTCTTAGAGAGAAAAGAGAGCTTTGTGTTCTCATCTTTTCTCCAAAAGAAAACCCTAAGGATGAAATGGCTATAAAGTTGCCTTTATACCACCTCACAATAGAGTAGCAAACTTGCAATTAAGGCAAGTTCATTACCTTTCTCTATATGGCTGGCGATTGTAGGTTATTTGGGCTTTGAAGCCCTTTGTATTTTTCAAGTTCTCATACAACTCGAGTTAATGGGCTTGACATTCAAATCCCATTGGGCCTTGTGGCCCAAAACCAACCTGAGGCCTATAACGAACATATTAAATTTGATTAATTAACATATTAATTAATCTTAGCCATAAATAATTAAACCATTTAATTATCTTTACCCATCTCCATTGTTTCTTCAATCTTTTCAAATCGATTGTGAATTGAAACATACTTTCAATTCTCCCTTTAGTGATTACTTACCTTTAGGGCTTCCACAAACCATGAGTGACACCTAACAGTGTGTCATGGCTACCCAAGTTAATTAGAAGAGGTGGAGAACCTATTCAGTTTAGGATTACAATGCAATACAGTATGTCTCTAATACAATACTCTTGACCATATTGTTTGGTTTGATAGTTTATTCATATCTACATCCAATATGACTCTTTTACTTATATGATTACCTCGAATGTGATTTGGAACGACTTCCTAAATCTCATTCATACTCTAGCCAGAGCTTCTTAATCATATCATAGAGTATTCTCCCTCAAACAGTTTAAAGGTTAGAGATCCCTTGTTGCACATTCACTTGCCTCAATGGCTAAGTGGCTTAACCCCAACTATGCTGTGGACGCCCTCTGACGGAGTGACTGACATAGTCAAAGATCAAAGACCTAACCACAAGATAACTATGATGCCTCAGGTCAAAGGATTACTTTGCATTATCCCAACCATGAGTTCTCATGTGACATGAGCATGAGAACTCCTTGTCGATCGTGTTCAGTGGACTCATTCTCTATTGAGCACCTACATGCTTGTCTTAGTGTCAGTCACACCAATAAATCGAGACCAGTCACTATCCCTAAGAGAAGACATATCACGTACTGATCTTAACGGACTGTCAAATCCCAATAGACAATCCTATGATCAGGAACGTTTAGGATATATATACGAAAGAGAATGGTCTCATGAATCTAACTCCTTTAGATCACATTCTCTCAATTACATATTCCTTGGAATTATCATTTGAGCTATTATATTTATACGAGAGGACTTCAAACAATAATCTTTGCCCTTTATATTAAACTAGATTAGTTTAACATGTGAAATGTTCGTAAAGTATCATCATATGATTGGCTTTAGGGCACATTTCCAACACGTAAGAAGTGAAACAAAGAAATTCAGAACCATTCTCTCCAGTGGTTTCAATATGATATTGATTATCTCGAATATCTCTAAAACTCAGCAACGTTATTCCGGAATGTGGAGAATAGAGAGCCTTTTTAATGGTTAAGACTGTACCATTAGACAATATGATACATGCCTTTCCATATCCTTCAATCAGGTTGGATGAGATTGAGAGAGTCGTCAGAGGTGCTTTCTTAGGTATGAAGTTAGTAAAATAGTGTCGCTCACGCAAGATGGTGTGCATGGTAGCCCTATTAGCCAGACAACTAACTTCCCCACTCGACATACCTGGAAATAAATTGATTGAATTTGTCACATGCAAGGAAAACTAATGAAAAGGGCTTGAAAACTTTGAGATTTAACGGTAAGGACAAAATAAAGGGTAAAGTGAATAGTACCAGGATTGACTTTTTAGTGTAAAAATGTGGTTTTTCATTAAAGTGAACAGTACCAGGAGTTTTTCATTAAAGTTCCATAAATATAATTCAATTCACTCAATTAATCAATTTGAGAAGTAATATACATAAACTAATTATCCATAATTCAAAACAAACCAAAACCAAACAAATTATTCCAAATACTTGGAGAAATTGTCCAAAATTAAACCATAAACCTAAAAAAAAAATTGGGGGGGGGGGGGGGGG
>JADOBS010299906.1:0-10177 GCA_015708375.1 Cydonia oblonga | reverse complement strand
CTCTCTCTCTCTCTCTCTCTCTCTCTCTCTCTCTCTCTCTCTCTCTCTCCATGCTATGTAGCTAGTGTTGAATGACTCGAAAGATTACATACCAGGCCGATCTGAATGGACCCATCTTCACATATCTAGCTAGTGGAACAAAATCGCCCATATACATGAGTTTGGAATCTGCATAGATCAGAATATTCTTCCTAAGTAAAAGGTAACTCACTATAACTAATTATAGGGCAAAGGCTTTACATTTTCCACGTGAGATATACATCACGTGTTGATTTAAAGGTGTTCATAAAATTAAAATAAGTCAAGATGCTAGCCTGAATTGACAGAGTCAAAGAATATCTTATTCTTGTTTAAATTACACTACTAAATAAGAAGTGTTAAGTGTGTGTAACGTAAAGACAATAATCCTTAATCCTGACTTACAAAACCCTAATGAGATACGCTCATTAGAAATCTTTTGCATTTATATTATACAATTCCCTTAAGTTCATAATAGAATTTGAAATCCTGTTTGCCAATATTACTCAAACTCAGTTTATCTTAGTCGGAACATGATATGTTTAGTTAATTACTATATTTTCAAATTTTCAAATTTTCAAATTTTCTTACGTCCGGGGTTCAAATTTTCAAATTCTCTCCCCTCTCCCAAATTTAAATTAAAGTAATAACATCACTCATATTCAAAGGAAATAAATTACTATATTTCATATCTAGTAAGATTTGAGAGCAGTACATAAAGTGACAAGGGAACCACATTAAACCCCATAAAATTTCTCCTAACAAGTGCAACGTAACATAAGTAGGAAAATAATCCAACAACATTTTCCCTCGCATCTAGTGTATTTTGAGCCAAATTGGTGATCAATGCGTACAAGTTAAGCCTGATACATGAATTAGCTTGAATCGATACTCTCTTTTTTAATACAAGTGATATTCTTACTCTAAACTATACTAATAAGTGGAGAAGGGGGGAGGGTTTGAACTTTGAACCTATAACGCAATAAACTAAAAAAATATCATAACCAGGGCAATCAACCACTAATAGTTTCATACCATCTTAGAAATAAGGTATTCAACCAGCCAAAACCAATTAAAGGGCCCAAGATACTATACATTGATACCTAATGTTTATATTGATTCCTGATATATTCAAAATTCACACTTTTATACATAACTACTTTTCTGGTTCTTGATGGGGAAGAATTCGAAGAAATATAATTCTGGGGCACCAATCACTGCCAGTGAAGCTGATTGATCAGATTCTTCATCCATATAACAAAAACTTTAGGCCACATTCCACCACAAATTTAAGGATTGCTTCAAGTATGACCACCATGACCAATTTTTCATGTTAAATAATATGGTGCATTCCACTGTACTTGCTTCCCCAACATTTGGTAGTTCCTTTCCCTGATGTGATAGATGACTGTCCTTTTTAACAAGTTGGGGGGATTCGGGTTTTGAAGAACTTGTGATTCAAATTACACCACTGTTGCGCAAAAGTTTGTGCGTAGATATCCAGCAGTGTTTAGTAATTAAAAACCCACTAATGAAATATGCGTACTCTTGATTATATTTGCACGTTTTCTCATTGCAAATCTTTATTTCTGATTGCCAAAAAATTAGGTCTCTCTCTCTATAAGACTAAAGAGAAATAGTTATCATGGCCCATTTTTATCGCGCAAGTTAGCTAGATCATGTAACAGTTGATATGTTAAGTATCAGTACCAACTAACTCTAAGTCTAGAGTTACTTAATCCATAATAGAATTCAAGTATAAATCCGGCTTCTCTCGTAATAGAACATTATCAATTGATTACAATATGTATATATATATGAGCTAGCTCCTCCATAGATAAAACAATATCTACTAATCATAATAATTGACCTAATAAATACACATCAATTGTCACATAATATGATAAGCTAATGGTTGGAAAACATAATCACGCTAGCACTACGTGATTTCGCTCTTTGTCGACGTTATTTCTCGGAAGGTGTGTGAAATGAACGGCGGTGACCAAAGGTCATTTTCAGAAGAAGCATGCCTAAGTTTAGGTAGGCAACCATGCTTGACCCCACCTTTTGACTTGCAATGCATGAGCTCATGAGGGTGATGAAGTAACCCACTACTACAGTACTAATACTTTGATTGATCATCTGAAAGCCTGAAGTTTCCAATCAATGATAAAGGAAAAAAATCGTGTGATCAGTTTTTGTTAAGTATTATTCATATTTATTTTTAATTTGTTATTTTTTAAATAATTTCTAATCTCATGATGTTCAATAAACGATCACGATTACGAGATCCTCAAAAGAAGGATCCACGAGGATCTTTTCGAATGATAAAAAGTTCACTGTCATCATGTTATGCTTTTTGTTTTGTTTGTCCTTTTCCCCCATTTTGTTGAAGATTCTTATTCTTTCTTCCCGGTCAACTTGTTAATGGTGCTTAAATTACATAGGGTTTTTAGACCAGGTGGTGTCATGATTATCCCAGAATCCCATGGGGCAATCACTAGAACTTTTTTTTATTCATTTCGTCCGTAAAATTTGAACATAAGATCTCTTCCAACAAAATAGAGATCGGAATTGTAACGGAAAATAAATTAATTAGGATACAAAATGCATCTGTATACAATTCTTCACAAAATTTGTGGTACTGGACCTTAAATTCTTGTCAAAAGGAGCTATTTCGATGAAGAAAACAAAAGGCTTAGGAGTTATGGATTGCACGAACAGTTAGCCAAGTGATGCCCAATCAGGATATGGGCATTCATAAGTCCATCCCGGTGCAGAATACCGAACACAGTGTAGCCACAAAGCCTCTTCATAAACATCGTATCTGCAACAAATAGATTTTTAGTGGAAAACAGTTGAAAATAAAATTTATATGGTTAGAAAGAATATGCATCAAAGAATTTTTTTCATGTAGACTACGTGACGAAAAGATAAGTTGTACCCTTTTGGAACCAAATTCGGACAATTTGTACACATGGGATCAATGCTGAAATCTTCATTGGAATCTACAGGTTCAGTGGATAAATTTTCGCGAAAACCAGATGGCGGAGAGGGGCTGGAATTTGCAGCAGCTCTATCAGCACCCATTCCTTCAGTTGAATGACCATTAACATGTTTGGACAGGTAAAGCACGTCATTGGCAATCGGATAGCCTAAATGTTGCAAATGGACACGTATCTACATCACAGAAACGCGGAGATCATTGATCTTTTAGTCAATCCAAATCTTTGCTTCAGAATTCAGACCAATAGAAATAAAAATGTAGAGCTACGTCTTTAGAGTTTAAAAGATATCAAAATTCAGAAAACAAAATGGAAGGCAGAGTCGTAAGAACAGAAGCAAAGCAAAAGTTCACTGAAATGAATTGTGAATGAAAAATTACCAAAGGGAACCAAAAATAAAAGCATACGATGCATATTGCAAACTTACTGTCGGGATATGAAAAGGGAGATAATTTTCTTTTTCAAAAGCAAATTGTTCAAAATCTGTTGTTACATTGCCCATATAATCAGTGCATTGACTTACTTGATGAGTTCGGCCAGTGACAGGCTCGCACAAGACAAGACTATGGATTCCATTTGTACTGAGTCTAGTAAACTTTGTACAGGCAGTCTTCCCCTTGACAGGAGTATCATCACCCGAGTGACTAATCTGCATAACGAGAGATGGTCATCATCCAGTATGGGCACTTCGTACGTTTCGGTATATAATTCAAAATATCAATTGGAGAAGACCAGTTAACAATGGGTTTACCCATGGCAGGAAGTTTCAGACAATCAACTTTAACAACATAACAGAAGTTTATCGAAACTACTAAAAAATTGTATGGTTTAAACAGAAGCTACTAGCATCATGCACATGATAACCCACCTCTGTTGTGCTCCTACATTCTCGAGCATCATGATTAACATTAGCATCTACAACTTGCTGGAGGAAGAGGCAAAAAAACAATCTGTCAATCCTAACATTAAGACCAGTAATTTTAACATCCAGCTTTAACAAAAGCAAACCTCTTGCTCAGGAAATTCCCCAGCAACTCTTGCAATATACTGTTTCTGGACCATCCCTCCTTCAATCTGCAACAATTGCATTTGACATTCAGAAAATCCAGAGCAAAAAAATTTCTTCTCGACAAAAGCATGAAAAGCACACCATCTAGCCATCACAACAGAATCTCTCAAAACACAGTGGAACAAGATAAAATGATTTCTCGAGGGTAGTGACATGTGCATGCAACCAATACCATTCGTTAGATAACCTGAACATTACCAGCCGAATAATTGAGAAACTCCTAAGCTTGTCTCTATTCTATAAAAGTAGTCATATATGCTGGTATAAAAGGTACACGATTCACTCTATGTGAATATAGACGATACACCTAAAGAAACAGTATACTTTATATCTGAAATGTAGCACGTACCCAATTAGATGGGTGTACCCCTGATTACATGCAGGGTAAGGCCATAATGCATGTAGCTCCAGGACTATATCGAATTGTATCATGGCAGAAACCAACTCACTATAAATTTCTGCTACCATAATACGGGCATTGATTATAATGTCCTATGGCCATGATGATGACTTAAAGCTTCATGAATATTTAATTAATAGCGTTTGCTAAGTACCATATAGTCACTTTTAAAAATAAAGCTTACCTGTTGCCTAAAATAGTCAGCTTTTGAAGCACTTCTGGCCAAGATAAGGAGTCCTGAGACAAGGCGATCTAGTCGATGAATTGCTGGTATCATCATGTCAAGGAAAGTATTATAAAAAGCAAAAGACTCCATCGCAAAATATCATTATGTAACTTTAAAATACGTGCTGTCAGAAGTAATATGCTTGAAACTTAGGATACGAAATAGAGGTGCCAAGCCATGCTCCGCCTCAAGGATGCCAACAACGGTGTTCTTACGATATTGACCACACGGATGCACCTGAAAAACAGCAGATACTAACAGCAATAAGACTCCGCAATAGGATTATAAGAGATTAGAATAATGCTTCATCCCCTGCTTGGCACACTTAGGTAATAAATTCTACTCACCGGAACAGATGCAGGTTTACAAACAACAACCACATCCGGTTTTTCTTGAAGAATCGATATATCCCAAGTCATGACTGGCGGTTCATGCCTACAACCATTTTTACATCAATTGGTAGCTCGATACTTTGAAATACAAATTTGAACCAATCACACAATTAACAAAAGCGCATAAGGAAACTAGAAGAGCGAGAGCCATCGACTACAACACAAACCTGTGGACGAAGTGGCTTATCTTTTGCGACGTTTTAACAATGTGGGAAACTGGCACCATCTCTCCATCAACCTGTATCCTCCCAGATTTCACTGCACTAACCTACAAATGCACAACAAATCACATCCAAGACCTCAACTCATCAACACGAAATCGTTCGAGTAAAATGCAAAGCAACTAAAACAAAAACTCTTACATAGTAATCATAAGGCCGGCCTTTGAACTCATGAGTGAACAAATCAACGATGGTCTTCCCCGCCCACCGATTCTTCACCTAAAAACCCGGAACCACAGAATTAGGGTTTAATCACAAGTAAACTAATCACATTAAACTAATCATATTACCAAATTAATCAAGTAAGCTTACATGACAGATGAACTCGAAGTAGTAGGGTCTGACATGGCGCCTCCCTGCAACATTCCCGCCAAAGACATTTTTATTTATTTATTCATTTAATTTGTTATTACCTTTCGAAGAAAAAAGACAATTTTCAACGGCGGAAAACTTACCGTCGCGAAAGATGTAATCTTGCGGTTGCGGCCGAATCGCCGGACTCTGCCACACGATCTCCATGTCCTTGTCTTCCCTCGTCCTCTTCATTTATCGGGTTTTTTTCGGATTTTCGGATCAAATTTTCGGCATTTGGAAGCGAAATCACAGCCCTAGACCAAACTTCTTGGGACGACGTCGTCCGGTGATTTAATCGCTGACAGAAACGACGGCGTATAGAAGCCAGTTTAGATTTGAGAAATTTTGATAAATGCCCCTTTTAAGAAGTTCAAAATTGGAGCAATACTTTCTCAACTAAAAATTCATGATCATTGGTCCCTTAACTCGTTAAAATATGCAGCTATGGTCATTTTCATTAACTCCAACAAAATTCTGTCAAAATGAGTTATGTTGGAAGAATCATTGCTACAATTATGTTAAAGTTGAAAGATTATTGCTACAATAGGGTTAAGTTGAGGGATCATTTCTCTAGTTGGGTTATAGTTGAGGGACCATTGCTACAATTTTTCTCATTTGATTTTCATATTTACCTCTCGATTCAACCTCATATGCGTGGTACGTGACTCATTTTGACAGAAGTTCTAACGGAATTGAAGAAAATGACCATAGTTGCATGTTTTATGGAGTTGAGGGACCAATAGTCATGAATTTTTAGTTAAGGGACCACTACTCTAATTAGATTAAAATTGAGGGACCATTGCTACAATTTCCTCCTTAGAATATTGTCTATTATGAGTGGGCCTGCTTCATAATGGCTCGGTTTCCAGGTCATATAACGGTGTTGCAGATGGCGTTTTATCACAATGGTAAAAAGTGATCATGTTTATACATTTAATATATGTTTAATCTTCATCGATTTTTTGTCTTCGTAATAATTTATTATTTAATCCACTAGCTTTATTGTTAGTAAAAAATAAATTAAAATAAGACTGGTGCTGAAATTGAAAATTTACACTAATTTTAATATAGTTCGATAGTAGGCTTTTTCAGTTATAGAACCGAATCCTACCATACCATTTGGTTTCAGTTTGGTACTTAACCATTTCAGTGTCAATATATTTTGAGTGTAAAATATAAAACCTCAGTAATTAAGTGTGACTACTACATAACTTGGTTTTAATAATTAAGTGTGGTTTCTGCACAATGTACAAATGAGTCACGCTTGTTATATGTGCCAAATTGTATTACAATTTATTGATATTCTCTTCTCAAATGAGAAGTTTTAAATTCAATTTTTTACAACAATAAACTCAAATTAAATTATTATAATTAGCCTATTATGAAATTTATCACTTACTATAAATAACATATAAGGCTCTAGGGTTTTTGGGTGGGAGGCGCCGCGGGCGCTATCGTGATGATCTCCAAGACACTTCTTCGGTTGAGATCAAGCGGAAGGAAGTTGAGTGGTTGCGGGGTAAGATGGTTTTTGATGATTATGTGTTGGGTAAGTTCCTAGCAAACCTAATTGGATACTTGATAATTGGGGAAAAGGTAATCATGAGCTTGAATAGGGTAAGATGGATTGGTAATTAGCTGCTAGTGGAGTGAGGAAGGAACCCCGATGAGACCTTTGAATTGATTTATCCTCTTTTGCCAAGTGTTAGATGGGTTAAGTGGTGTCTGGCGAAGTGGTACGATTTGTTAGGGTTTTTAGGCTTCTCGACTTGGTTAGGTTTTGTTTGCTATGTTTTCTATTTCTTAATTAGTCTGTGTGAGTGGTTGTTTGTGTGGCATTTACTTTTTTGGCTTAAGCTTTTTGGTGACTCTCTGTATTTTGTGCTCTGGAGAACTTATTTCCTCACGTTGAAAGTTTATGTCTGTAGTTGAAATCATTACTTGCTTTTGCTTAGGGTGCTGGGATGGTTTAACTTCCATTGGGGTCTACTCTCCCTAGAGATGGTTAATCTTTTCAAAACCTAATTCTTTTATTTTGACTGGAGCTAGACTGTTTAGTATAGAGTTTCTAGGCCCTGGCGTCATGCAAGCAGACGTTTCCCCAGGTTTTGGTGGTTTTTAGTAATTATGGCCTATGTTATAGGTTTTTTAGTTTTAGTTTGCTTGCGTAGTTTCATTGTGCTAGTAAGGTTTAACGGTTGGTTTCCCCCTAAGTGGTGTTATTTATATCAACCATTGGGGTGCTTGTTATCCCCACAAAACTCTCTGGTTCTGGTCCTTTCGTTTCCTAGTGCTCTCATAATGACAAACCCTCAGCTTGTTGTTTCCTCTTCCAACAACGCCCGTAGGCCTAGAATTTGCTCGGAGGGTTATATCCCGAGTTTGGAGAACCCTTTTTCCTGTTCTTCAGCCTGGGCAGGGCTTGGTGGTTGTCGAAAAGGCTATGAACACTTTCATTATGGAGCGTGGTGTGACTAGGGTTAATACCCACCTTTGCTCATCCATCAGTGTTGAACACATGCTTTCTAGGGTACTTATAAGGAAGATGTTTGGTCAACCTTTTAATGTTCACTTGATCAAGTGGAGCTGGGACTCTTATGGAAGAATAAGGTGAAAAGTACCTTTTACCTTGATCACTTTGGCATAAAATGGTTTGCTCTTGAGTTTACTGACGAAGATGATCTAAAATTTGTCATCAAGAATAGGTTGTGGTACGTGCATGGCCAAATCTTCCATTTTGAAAGATGGACAACAAGCTTTAAGGATACTAATGTCATTACCAAGTTAATTGTCTGGGCATGTTTACCTCGGGTCTCAGTGCAATATAAGGAGGAAAAGATTATCAAAGATATTACTCAACTCATTAGGATAGTGATTAGAGTGGATGAAGTGGCGTTGGGGTTGAATGGCATGTTTGTAAAGGTTTTGTTAGAGGTGGATTTGTGTTTTCCCCTCAAACGAGTGCTCATTGTCAACCATGAAGAGGATTATCCAATCTTGATTAGCTATGAAAAAATCTTTATGGTTTGTTTCTATTGCGGACGAAGAAGAGTTGAAGGACATGTGTGTCCGGAAATGGAAGCGAACGATGGCTGTTTTATGATTGATAAAGTTTTTAAGGATGAGCCATATGTCTACACAAAGGATGTGATTATGGATGAGGATGTCAAAGCCTGCTTACAAAATGATGTGATGTTTTATTTTCCAAATGCTACAACTGTGGAGGATGAGTTTACTGAAAATGAGGAATTGGGACAATGAGTGGAGGATGGGGGCTCGGATGATGAGGGATGGACTACGATGATTCCAAGGTAGAGGTGAAATGGGGATAAGAAAAAGTCAGGTGAAAGTTCTAGGGAAGATAAATCGTATAAGGAAGTGGTGGCTAGCCCGAAGCCAAAATGTGTGGAAAATGACTTGGTGCAAGACTAAAGGAGACCTATGAAAACTAAGGAAAATGTTCAGCAGGTAAGTGTGGGGATTTTAAACTATCGGGCATTGATAGTTTCAAGTCTCGTCTAGTTGTTAAATTTATTAATAATTAGGTATTGCCTGATTGTGTTATGTTTGATGATCTGTCTGATTTAAGTCATTGGTTTGAGTCTTACTATGCTAGTGATCTTAGGTTAGGCAGAGTCAATTTCTTTAATGTCATGTGTTTTTTGAAACAAAATCAAGATGTCGTGATATCAAATGTGGGAAGTGGTGATATTGAGGCTAGGGAGAACTCTAAGAGTTTTGTTGTTGCGATGCTGGCGGCGGAAGCAACGTCTGCAAATGCTAGGCCAACTGTGAGAATGCTGAGTCCAATGAAACGAGTCTGAAAGGAGAAGGCCCATGAGGTTTGACCATTTGCGTACCTTGACGAGATAGACTGATGAAAGGGATTGTGTGGAACTGCAGGGGAATGGGAAGACCAAAATTTAAGAGTAATTTTAATTATCTTTGTAGTTTGGCTAAATTAGACTTCTTTTGTTTGTTGAAACTAAATTTGATGTGGAAAGGGCCCCTGTTAGTTGCTTTAGGAGGTGTTTTGATCAGTCTTTTTCCTGTAACCCCGAAGGGAGATCCGAGGGAGTCTATCTTTGTTGGAACTCTAGCATGATGAATGTTACTGTGCTTTATGTTTCTTCTAGATTTATTCATGCTTTAGTTAAGGATGTGTGTTTGAATATTGAATTCTTTGTTACCTTTGTTTATGTCTATCCCCATAAATCTCTACAAGAGAATATGTGGGATGAGATATTAAGACTTAACCCCGTTAATAAACCATGGATGGTGCTTGGTGATGTTAATTGTATTACCAGTACTCAAGGAAAATGGGGAGGAAATCGGAGTGGAAATATCTATATGACAAATTTTGTCAGTTTCTTAAACAATGCTGGCCTTATCTTTTTACAAGCTTCTAGTGTTCTTTTCACTTGGACAAATAAACACAAGGACAATACGCTTATTTTTTAAAGACTGGATAGAGTGGTTGCTAATTCCTACT
>JADOBS010299905.1:0-10175 GCA_015708375.1 Cydonia oblonga | reverse complement strand
GGTTTTTTTTTTTTTTTTTTTTTTTTTTTTTTTTCTGGTTATGGATTCAAACGATCACCCGCATATCATACCTAGCTTGCTGCACTGTGGTTGTGTATGCATGTGTCTTTGACTGCATGTACTTGAGAAATTTTATGTGTATCTGGAATATAAAACGGTATATGAAGTGGCGGGACATCGAAAAATATACTCTAAATGTATCAATCATGTGGTTCACTTATATTATAATAATATATCGTATATCACTTTATGTTCTGAGTACAATAAAAACTTCTCAATGGAGATCCATAATTAACATGCATGGGCTTTGATACGCGGTTTTGTTCGATAGCCGGTTTTGTTAAGCTTCCAATTCTAATACGCTAATGAAAATACCACTATTGTTTCTTTTACTCCCAACTTTTGCACAGCTTTCACCATTTAATTAATATCGTTCTGAATCTTCATTCATGGATTTTACTCTGTAAAATATTCATTTGGGGTTAAGATTTCTTCTAAGAGCGATTGTGGAAATTGAAGAAAGTGAAGGTCGTATTATAAAACTACTTGACAATGTAAGAAATGACTCAATTTTTTATAAGTCTATCATTTGTTTTCGTGATCCAAGATAATTGTAACTACATGTCATTCTATCTTAATTCAACAGTACATGAGAAAGTGAAACAATAAACTGTTTTTGCATTAAGATTAAACTGTGAGTGATCATAATTTTCTTTTGACTTTAGGGTCTAGTAGAGGGGACTAGGTTAAAAATACGTAAGGTCATATCCAATGGAGATGGTTACAGGGCCAAAATATGGCCTGATTTGGACAAAAATCAACTCCAACTAAAGTCTGGTCTAAAAATCAATGGAGGCCATCATGCCAGAACATGATGACCAAAGGGGTATTAGGTTGTTTAAGCTGAGCATGATACCCAGCCCGTTTGCGGGGGACCAGCTGCTGCTACTGCAATCTACCATGGATCCAATGGCCAAATTTGAATCCCAACGGCTAGTTGACAAGTATGTATATGTGTGTGTGTATATATATATATTATACTTATTATGTGGTAGTTCACCGTCTAGGTCAATATGTGATAGGTCAATACTTGTGTTGACGGATATGTACACATTAACAAGAGATGGTTTTGACAGATGGCCTACACGTCAACTAAGGTTGTTAGGATTGTGGTTACATAAGCTAAAAGGATAAGAAAAGTTAGTTTCTAGTGACTTAGCTATGAAACTAAGGTTGTAGTATCAATACATTCATAGCAGTTCATTCTTCGTTCTTTCTCTTTCTTCTTTCTCTCTCTCACTACATTCTTCTGAGAAGGTTTTCTTTGCTTTCTTCTTCCTTTCAAGATACTTAGCTTATTGTTAATATGGTATCATCACCGGTGGTCGTTCCCGTTTTGTGCTTTCCACTGCAAGATTTATTAGTGTTTTCTGATCGATTACAAGTTTTTTTTGTTCTTCGTGGAGAAGTTTTGGGGTTTGAATTCTACAGTTTCAACAAAGAAAGGTCTGTGCACTCTCACTGTTCGATGTTTTGTGTCAGTGGGTTTTCTTTCCACTAGATGAATTGTTTTCTTATAAGGTCGATTGCCATTATATTGTTTGACATTGCGATGGATTATAAAGTTGATAGCCATTGTTTCTGGATTTTTTTGTGATAATATACTCCATTGAAGGCCAATTGCTGGAGTATGCAATCTTGATTGAAGCCCAATAGCAAAAATCTTTCTTTCCTGTAAATTGTTCCTCTTTGAAGGCCGATTGCTGAAGAGGGTTTGTGGTTCCTGGAAGTGTTTTTGGTATAATCTTGATCTTTGTGAGTGTTTTGGAAGTGGTTTGATAATTCTTGGTTGTGCAAGAGGAAGAATTTGGTGCATGTAATCAAAATGTATGATCATATAGTGGAATCTGTGAAAATTGAAGGTCTTTTGAGAATGCTAACTATAAAATTGCAAGATGACAACTTTGTTAAATGGAGCTTTCAGTTTCAGTCAGTCTTGCGTGGATATGATCTGTTTGATTTCTTTACTAGTGATAATCCATGTCCACCTAAATTTGTTATACATTATGAAACTGGAGTTACTAAGGAGATTACTGCTACATATAAGAATTGGGTGAAAAAGGATATGGCTTTACTGAGCTTGTTAATTGTTACACTATCTGATGATATACAACATGTTATTGGCTGTAAAACCTCACAGGAAGCGTGGAATGTTCTGCAAGATTGCTTTGCTTATGTGTCTGTCTCACGGATCAACCAGTTAAAAACTAAGTTTTACACTGCACAAAAAGGAGGTGATTCAATTGAAAAATTTCTGTTAAGATTGAAAGCTATAAGGGATCAGTTAATTTCTGCAGGATAAAGGGTTTCAGACAACAATCTTGTTATTGCTGCATTAACTAGTTTTCCGCAGGAGTTTGATATGATCAAGACAGTAATATTGGCTAGAGAGACTCTGATCTCTCTAAAAGATTTTAGGGGACAACTTCTCAGTGCTGAGTTGACTATTAAGTCCAGGGTTAATTCTCTTACTAGTACCATGTCTGCAATGCATATGAATGGTGATAGATCTGTTGATCATAGTAATGGTACTAATGGGATTTATCAAGGTGAAAGTTCGAATATGGGAGCAAATGGCTTTTAGGGAGGTTTTGGAAGGGAATAATGGTGGTTTTTCTTCTGGTCAAAGCAAGGGCTCATAGTCAGGTTTTCATGATCAGTCTTCAAATGGTGGTTCTAAAAGTGGGACTATTTGTCAGAATTGGAATGGTAATACCAATTTCAGATCATCTATAACACATGAATGCCAAATCTGTTCTCGAAAAGGTCACACAACTCCTAACCGTCATTTTAGAAGTGTCAATGGTTCCAATTCTAATCAATACCAGTTATTAGTGTGTGAAATATGTGGAAAGAAAGGTTATGCTGTTTTGGAGTGTTATCACAGGAATAACTATGCATTTCAAGGAGCTCCACCAACACCACCAATAATCACTGCAATGACTGCTCAAGGAACTCAAGGTTTTTCTCCAACAAGGAATGATCAATCGCCTCAAGGTTTTTCTGCTATAGATACATGGGTGTTAGATACTGGAGCTACACATCATATGACTGCCAATGTCAATAATATGAATTAAGCCATAGCTTACAATGGAGATGACAAGATAATCATTGGAAATGGTCAAGGTTTGGATGTGAAGCATATTGGTTCAACTAGTCTAGTCACTCCAGCTCATTTTCTATATTTGAAAAATATCTTACATGTTCCTAATATTACTGTAAACTTAATGTCCGTGAAGAAATTATGTCATGACAATGGCTGCTGGTTTATATATGATGATCTTGTATTTTATATACATGACAAGGCAACCAAAGTGATATTATACCAAGGAAGGAGTGATGGGGAACTTTTCACCATACCTGTGACAATGTTGACAAGGACAAGTTCAATTAATGGGTTGCAAAAGGAGTTGAAGGTTGGATTTCTTGGGAAGACTGTTAAAACTGCAATATGGCACAAGGGGTTGGAGCATATTTCTGAAGAGATACTGGCTGTTATGTTGAGATGTGCAAAAGTACCAATCTGTGTAGATATTTCTCAGTCATTGTGTTCTTCTTGTATTACAAATAAGATGTGTAGACGACCATTTCCTGTAAGCCAAAGTAGAGCTAGTTGTATGGTTGAAAAAATGCACTTTGATGTATGAGGGCCTTCTCCAAAGACTTCAATAAAAGGATACATATATTATATCAGCTTTATTGATGAGTATTCCAGATTTGTGTGGATTTTTCCTTTGATTAATAAATCTGAAGCTCTATCTGTGTTTGTGAAATTTCATGCTTTTGTATTCAATCAGTTTAATACTTCAATTAAGTGCTTGCAAACTGATGGATGAGGAGAATATGTCAGTAAAGCATTTACTAGTTTTCTGGAATCAAAAGGGACAATTCATATGATTTCTTGTCCTTATACTCCTCAACATAATGGTATTTCTAAGAGGAAACATAGGCACCTAGTAGAGACAGCATTGACTCTTATGATTGAGGCAAATCTACCTCAAACTTTCTGGTTTCATTCATGTGCTTATGCATTATTTCTTATAAATATAATGCCTTGTAAGGTATTAAAGATGAAATTTCCATATCAAGCACTGTTTGTTAAAATCCCAGAAATACAGCATCTGAAAGTGTTTGGCATAGTTGTTTATCTTTTCCTCAGACCATACAATTTAAACAAACTGCAAGCAAGGTCAGTGCGATGTGTGTTTATGGGTTATGGTATGGGGTACAAGGGAGTAATTTTCTACAATATGACAACTAGAGAACTAATCTTTTCCAGACATGTGATTCATGATGAGTTGGTATTTCCTTATAAGGTGCAATCAACTACAAGGGTAACCAGATCACAACAAGTCCAATATATGGTTTAGAGACATGTTCTGGTTCAAATGCCTATACCAAGTGTGTCTCACAAACCTCAAAGGGAGAATAATAATAGCTATCAAAATAATGTGTCTGTTTCAATGTTTGAAAGTAGTGATGCCACCAGTTCACATGCATCAGCCTCTTTTCCCGATTCAGTTTTTAAGTTTGGTTCAATGTCACAAGATAATTCATTACAACAGACACCAGTTTCACATGCATTAAATTCACAGACATCAAGCTCTTTTTCAGAGTTAAGTTATAATTCTAATTCATTGTCACATGGTGCTTCTTCACAACTAGAGATTTCTCCTCTCACTCCCACTCCTTTTGGTATGTCACAAATGTTTCCTCTCCATCATGATACACAACTTGAGGTAATACTTCCTATCTCAATCTCTACTTCATCTGATATTGATGTCTCCAAAACTACTTCAGTGCATCTAATGATTACTAGATCAAAGAGTGTTGTGTTACCACAAAAGAGCTATAAAGGATATCTTGCTGCCTTACCTGAGCTTCAATCTTTGCAATTAACTCCAGATGAGTACTTTGGTGGAAGGTTTTCATTCTTAGCTAGTTCTGTTGATGCTGCTCAACCAACTTTCATAAAAGTTGCATCCATACCACAATGGTAGAATGCAATGCAAGAGGAATACAATTATCTCAAGGCTCAATGAACTTGGGAACTTGTTCCACCACCAATTGACAGATCAATCATTGGTAGCAAATGGGTGTACAAACTAAAAAAGAATCATGATGGATCTATATCCAGGTATAAAGCTAGGTTGGTGGCACAAGGTTTTTCACAAGAACAAGGAGTTGATTACTTAGAAACATTTAGTCATGTGGTTTGATATACAACAGTGAGAATATTACTAGTATTGGTAGCAATCAATCTTTGGGAGTAAGACAGTTGGATATCAAGAATGCATTTTTACATGGTGATCTTCAAGAGGAAACTTACATGAAACAACCTCAGGGATTCGTGGATATGGCCAATCCATCTTATGTTTGCAAGTTAATCAAGTCATTGTATGGTCTTAAGCAAGCTCCAAGAGCGTGGAATTCCAAGTTCACAAGTTACTTACCTGCAATGGGGTTCAAAGCTTCTGTTTCTGATTCCAATTTATTTGTTAAGCAAAGTGATGGTGATGTTATCATTCTACTCTAATACGTAGATGACATTATACTTACTGGATCAAACCCTAGCAAGGCACAAAGTGTAAGCACAAAGTTATCTGAGGTGTTTGGGCTTAAAGATATGGGAAAGCTGACTTATTTTCTTGGTCTGCAAGTTAACTACAAGAAGAATGGGAATATTTGTGTCAACCAGTCTAAGTACATAAAAGACTTGTTGCAAAAAGCTAGTGTGAAGTCATGTAAACCAGCATTTACACCATGCAAACCTCATAATCCATTGCTAGTTACTGAAGGCACAGTGATGACTGATCCAAGTTTGTATCGCAGCATTATTGGCTTTCTGCAATACTTGACCTTTACACAACCGGATATTGCATAAGTAATGAATTTTGTATGCCAGTTCATGGCTTTTTCCGTAAAGATACACTTTGGGGCAGTGAAAAGGATCTTGAGATTCTTAAAAGGAACTGTACAAACTAGTATAACTTTTTCAGCTGAAACTACAGTGGGAATCATAGCGTTTAGTGATTCAGATTGGGCTGCAAATTTGAACACAAGGAGATCTATGACAGGTTATGTTGTATACATTGGCAACAATCCAGTTTCATGGCAATCAAAGAAGTAGGATTTTGTATCACGAAGTTTTATAGAAGTTGAGTATAAAGCATTAGCACATATTGCAGCTGATGTTGCTTGGATAAGAAATGTTCTTAGGGATATGGAAGTTGTCTTACCTTTTCCTCCAATGATATACTGTGATAACAAATCTAAAGTTGCGTTAAGTGGTAACCAGTTTTTCACTCGAGGATCAAACACTTAGACACAGATTATCATTTTGTACGGGAGAGAGTTCAAAAGGGAGATTTGCAGGTTCAATATTTACCTACTGAAGATCAAACTGCAGATATACTAACTAAGGGCCTACACAATCCTTCATTCTTAAAACATTCATTCAATCTCAAGCTTAGAAACCCAGTTGAGATTAAGGGGGGATGTTGACAGATATGTACACATCAGTAAAAGATGGTTTTGACAGATGGCCTACATGTTAGCTAAGGTTGTTAGGATTGTGGTTACATAGCTAAAATGATAAGAAAAGTTAGCTAGCTTCTGGTGACTTAGCTATGAAACTAAGGTTGTAGTATAAATAACAATTTCTTTGTAATTCTCATTCAATCACATACATTCATAGCAGTTCATTCTTCGTTCTCTCTCTTTCTTCTTTTTCTCTCTCACTACATTCTTCTGAGAAGGTTTTCGTTGCTTTCTTTTTCCTATCGAGATACTTAGCTTAGTGTTAATAACTTGAACTCCTTTATATGTAAATCTTATGCCTATAAATATGCACTTTAATAAAAAGGAAACGCACCTTGATTTCTCCTCCATTTTCTCTATTGTCGCTATCTATTCTCTCTTACTCTCCATTTTATTTCCAATATCTTATCAACACAAATGTCTGATGTCTCTATGTATTCTTTAAATTCTTTGCTAAGAGAGAATCACATACCACGATGGTAAACACAACTTGGATGGTGTAATAATTCATTTGTAAATTACCCAATGTGTGATGTGGCTTTCGCTCATGCTATTATTTGTTATCTTTTATGCACAAAAGCCTCCATATTTTTTTCTTCTACACGATATGGTAAATATGACCATGAATTGCAACATGTGTTGATCAATCATGGTATGATATTGAGACATACGATTCCTTCAAGAGTCATCAATCATTCATAGAAATATTTATGTTTTTATATTTTTCATTTGAACTAGAGTCATTGCGTGGTTTAAAGATTTCCATATTCAACATTGGACATCATAATGCTCTCAATTATTCTTCATTGGTTGTGTTTGACTCTTATTTGGCACAGTTTCCTTTCATATATAATATGTATAAGGCCAGATGAATCCGTGTCAAAAGAAAAAAAAATAATGCCGTATGATCTAATGGTTCTTTTACTCTTATTTGGCATAGTTTGGTTCTTTTTCTTGTCTTTAGTATCACGATTTGTTGTCAACTAATAGTTTTCTTATTTCTTTAAATATCACGTTTAATGTCCATCTTACTGTTTCAACTACATCATAGTCAATGAGACAAAGTAATCAGTTATGTTTATAAATGTTTAATAATTAAGAGTTGACCGATGAATCTATTGATTCAAAAACGTGGAATGTGTAAATGTCATAGATGATGAAATGATTTCTTACTTATGTTACTCTATTTTTATTAGTATCGTATATAATAATTGATGAATCAAATATTTTCAAGCTGAAGCAAGTGGAGGAAAAAGGATTTTTGATACTTGCTAGATTCTCAGTATATGGGGGTTCAGTGGGTTCTCTACTATATAAATAGCTATAAAGAATAAAAAAGGGTCTTTTAAGAAGCCTTAAAGATAAAGAAAAAAGAAGTAATACGAGTCTAACAAGGACATCTACGATATAAGAGTTTCCCGGGCCTTTTGTCATAAATTCTGCTCGTTGCATACCTTGATCCATTACTGTCCGGATAACATTTCCTGCTACAATTTGAGCGGCAAATGGGCGCCTCATATTTGCCTGGAGTTCGCTCCCATAAATATAGCCATCCCTACCCTCTCACGTCAATACCATGAGCCTCTTATCCATTTTCACCACATCAAGGTGGCACTTTACAGTTGAGTTATATCCCTTTTCTTGCCTTGCCCCCCATTGAGAAATAGAACTAACTAATCCTAAGGTAAAGGGTTGAGACTTCTACGAATAGCTCTTAATGTCGCATCTCTTCCGAGACCCAGGCCTTTTATCATAATTTTTGCTCATTGCATACCTTGATCTACACTGTCCAAATAGCATTTCCGGTTGTGATTTAAGCGGCAAATATCACATTCTTCCTTTCGGGAAGGGAGGATTACAAAAATCTTATTGATTGCAACTTTCTCTAGACCTTTGGGAAAAGCATGAAAAAAAAGGCTTGCATGGTACAATCCTTCCGTCACCCTAGAATGAAAGGGGTGTCGTAACACCAATTCCTACGGGAATACCATTTTGTTTACCTATGCTAGAAATTACTATCATGGGGATCTAAAATTTATGGAGTAAATCTTAGCAATGGACTCTTAATTTTCCCAATTGGATCAATGGTCCCCTCAACTAAAAATTCATTACCATTGGTCTCTCAACTCATCAAAACATGCAGCTATGGCTATTTTTGTCAACTGTGTTAAAATGAGTCACGTGTCATGCACGTGAGACTAAATCAAGGGGCAAATATGAAAAATCAAATAAGAAAAATTGTATCAATGGTCCCTCAACTTTATTTCAACTGAAGAAATTGTCCCTCAACTTTAACCCAATTGGAGCAATAATTCCTCAACTTTAACCCAATTATAGCAATGACCTTTCCAATATAATTAATTTTGACAGAATTTTGATGGAGTCGACGAAAATGACCATAGCTACATGTTTTGATGAGTTGAGGAACCGATAGTAATGGATTTTTAGTTGAGGGATTGTTGCTCCAATTTGATTAAAGTTGAGGAATTATTGCTACAATTTAATTACTCTTTTATGCCAAACTAATTAATATGTGCCATGTACGTTTTCCACTTTTCACATTTCATATTTCATGGTGGAAAATGTAATACAAATTAAAGAAATGCTTAAGAAAAAGTGAAACTCTTCGTGAACTCTCCGCTGGTAACTACATTGGAAAAGCTGAAAAATTGAATAGTCCATAGAAGAAGAAGATGATAGAGAGAGGAACAAGAGAGATTGTAGAGGAAAATGAAAGCTCTTGAATGTATTAATCTTTCTGATACAATAGTTCTAGCTATATACACAAACACACTTAACAACCTAACAAACTTCTAACAAAGTTGACAACTCTATACATCAAATGAAGTCATCTATTCATCGCCATCCAAGATACCGGATAATGACACATGTCACTTAGTATCTACCATCTCATAGTTTAACGTCATTTATCATGCCAAAATTATAAAAATTATGCAAAAAACATGAAATGGCAGAGAATCCCATTTTTTATAGTCCCCTTAGCATTTCTCTATAAATTTGCAATTCTATAATATCTACAGTTTTTCATGGTGAGGAAAACCTTAATGTAAGCAATTCTATCATCCTTTCTTGTACCATGCATTTATTAAAAGAAACACATGTAGGATGAGTTTAATCATGGGATCAAGATTAGGCCTGACAATTCCTAACACGACCCGATAACCCGACACGAAATTAACAGGTGTTCGGGTCGACACGATAACGAATCGGGTTATTATCGGGTAACCTGATAAACACTTGTTAAGATAATGAGTTGGTTTAGATATACACGTGGGTAACACGATACACGATAAGTAAAATATTAATTTTATAATTTTATAACCCTAAAAAAAATACTATAATTATATATATATATATATATTAATTTAACAATTTTATACCCCTAAAAACTATAATAATTATATATATATATATTAAATTAAATTTTAAAAATTGGTGACCATTGGATCGGCTTAAATATACATACCATTTAATTTTTCAAGTGTTATAAAATTTATACGTACAAAATAAATAAATTTAAATCCACTTAATATATATATATATATATATATATA
>JADOBS010299904.1:0-10175 GCA_015708375.1 Cydonia oblonga | reverse complement strand
CACACACACACACCCTCTCTCTCTCTGTCTCTCTGTTTGTGCAATTTTTGCTTTGATTTTTTTCTACTTTTTCAGTGTATTTTTGAGATTTTTTTTTGCAGCGAAGAAGATGGAGTTGTGCGCCTCTGAGAAAAAGGGCATGTGGCTTGGCTCTCTTTTGGAAGCAATGGTGGTCAACACTGTCCTTGCTGCTCCCAACTCCCTTGCTCTGCTGCTCCTTGCGGTATACATCTCTCTCTCCATCTCTTAGTTTGTGTGGAAAATTATGACATGGGTTGGATTGAAGTGTTAAATTTTTTCTTGCTTTTGTTGTGTTTTTAACTTTTTACAGCTTGAGATCTCATTGATGTGCAGTTTTATTACTGAACTAATATTTCAGAAGTTTGGGTTTTTTCTTGCTTTTACTATGGTTTTGAAATTTGAAAAGTCAATTATTATTATTTTTGGATAAATTTAAGGGATGAAATTTGGTAATTTTGTGAATTAGGTTTGTTTGGGGAGGAAAGCCCTTTGCTTTGGTTTATACATTAAAGGTGATAGTTTGTAGATGTGGAGTACAACCCTTTTCTGCTTGTCGGTGTTTTAGATTTCTACATTAGTTTGTAAACAATTTTCAGTCTTTCTTTGTGAATTGTTGGTTGTCTTAAACTTCTGCTTCTTTTAAACAGGTGCTGAAGAATGTGGGTTTTCTTTTGAATCCTTCTCTTTCATTGTTGCGTAGATGTAATGTTGTGTAAAAGTTGTTTCGTTTGTTGTTTCTCGTTGAAAAATTTGTGTGGAAACTGGATTGTTTTGATGTACTGTTACTTATGGTTACAAATTTCTTGACGTTTGCGGTCTGCCATAGAGGTTCTAATGCCCTGGTTTCTGTAATTTCATAAACTTTGCTGTGCATACTCATAATTGCTTTTCCCGCTTATAATCGTAGAACTATAGGTAACGAAAAAGACTTAATAGAACCCATAATGAGAACAGAGGATTGCAGCAAGGAAATTTGCGCAGACTTTGCGTGTATGGTATTGCCATTCTAAGATAACAAATATGCACTCTCCGCTTTTCCTAATAATGTATGAATGTAATTGTAGTTGCGCTGTAGCATTGGATTTTGCATTGACTGAATATTTGGTAGTTTTAGTTTTGAATATCTGGCTTAAGTTTGTTAAATTTTCATATAATTGAGTGATGTAGGCCTTGTGTTGGAATTCCTATTTTGTTGTTGACTAGATTTGGTATTGCTTATAAAGTATATTTTGAGAACTTGTTTTGCGTTGCTGGCCGTTGCCTGCAACGTTATGAGATGCATGTTCAAACGCCTTTTTTAGAATCCATTTTATCAACTATGTATTGTGTATATTGTTTAGGTCAACCAATGAAAATATTAGTTGACATTCATTTTGAACCCTGTCTTCTTAGGATAGCATTTCTAATACGTAAAACAAAAGCCTGATTTTATTTGTCATAAGCTGTTCACCAACGCTGGCTAATGTTGTTTCAGACTGGGGCGCTGATGAATGATATCAATACGTCACCAGAATTGACTGCAGTCACTGGAAGGTAAGGAAATCGATATTCTGTTCATCGTAGACCAGTACCATTGGTTTTTTTAGGGCATAATAGAATAGTGTTGCTTCCTTCTTAGGTTTCCTTTTGAAGAACTTCTGAAACTGGAAAAACCTGGTGCGGAAAACAAAGATGCTAGCGATACAGAGGATGATGAAGAGGATGGAGATGATGAGGAGGTGGATGACCCAGAGGATGATGATGCAGGAGAAGAGGACTTCTCAGGTGATGAGGGGGCAGATAAAGAAGGGGATCCCGAGGATGATCCTGAAGCCAATGGTGACGGAGGCAGCGATGAAGAGGATGATGAAGATGACGATGACGACGACGATGGTGATGGTGATGATGATGATGATGAGGATGGAGAAGAAGAAGAGGAAGAAGAGGAGGAAGAGATTCAAGAGCCACCTGCCAAAAGGAGGAAGTGAGAGGAGGCGCCTGTCATCCTTTGCCATTGTGTTGTTTCCGTTTCGGTCAGGAGTTATGAAGTAGTGAGGCAGAATTTAGCTCATCAGTTTGATCAGAGTAGAATTTACATTCCTTGTTCTTAATGAACTGCTTATGTTATTGGTCATCTTGGAGATGCATTGTTCGCTTTATGAAAATCAGTAGACCTCTTTAATGTAGTGTCGAGAATCGTTGTATGTTGTTAAACCTCGTTTATCAATTTATATAAGTTGGGATTCATAAAATTGTTCTCTTGTTTGCTGTCTTGGATGAAACCAACTGGTTCTTGAGCTGTCCAGGAGATTGTCGTCTTGAAAGGAACCAACTGTTTCTTCCACACTTTTTTCCCTTGGGTGCGGGTCCGTCATGACTCGCACTTGATGTTGGTGGAATGAAGGGTGTTTCACGTGACGAGAGAGAGACGCGCATTGCGATCACCAGCCTTTGGTTCCACCAACTGTTGCTTTACCTTCTGCCTAGAGCATGACATTCTGTTCCGACTTCGTTTATTGTTTTCTTTTTGCCTTAGATGTTGGAAAAACAGAAACACAAACAAAAACGGTGAACAAAACTGGGCATGGGTGGAGAGGCATGATTGCAATGTATGCAACACCTACGGTAGCGTTTGGTACGTGGGACGGGATGAGACGGAACGGGACGAGCCGTTCCGTCCCACGTTTGGTGCGCCTAAAAATTGTGGAACGGATTGTCCCATGGGACGAAATTTGGTTGATTTTTCGTTCCACCTCTTCCCCTTGGAACGACTCGTTCCACATCCGTGGAACACAAATTTATAACATTTTATAACAAAATTTCTCCTTATCTTTTTCAATATTTACATCATCCGTTCCGTCCTGTTCCGTCCCGTCCCGTTCCGTCCCGTCTGCGTACCAAACAGTACCGTAGTTGCATCCAAGTATACTATCGGTCTTCGAGTTCTCACCCCCACCACATTCCATTTCATGTGCACCTTTCCCGGCCACTGCTCGAGAGGATATAAGATGTCTCTCACAGTTGTTTGCGCTTGAGGAGGCCGGTGGCAATGGTGGCAGCCACTGCCTCTTTGTTTCTATTTTTGTTCAAGCGGCACCATGTATGTGTAAATAAGTGTACGTTGAGGCAGTCTCAAAGAGTATGTCTACACAAGCCAATGTAACTAGTAACTGCTCTCGTGTCGGATATCTATACTAACAAAAGTTTTTTTATTTTTATTTTTTATTATTTATTATTATTATTATTTTTTATATCATATATGATCTTTTATGTTTTGGCAACTGATAAGTTTGGTCTTTTATGCTTTAAACTCATCAGTCTGATTCTTTATCTATTGTTTTTGTCATCAAAGTTGTATTTATGATCTAATTCTATTAAAAACTCTACTAGTATAGTATGATGACAAACTTTAGGTGAACAAATAACCACTCCCCTTCCCCCTCTCCTCCACAGTCCTCACATCCAACCACCCACAGGGTGCGGAGCGGAAGAAGATTGAAGTGGAAGATGGATGGTTGAAGGGGTGGGGCCCACCGTCTCTTTAAAAAAAATTGCATACCAAAGTTATTTTCTATTTTGCCAATCAGTACTACGGTCTGGTGGTATTCTTCTTCATTTGGAAGTGAGAGGTCACAGGTTTGAATCTCGTTGATAGCGAATTCGATACCAAATTAGGCTGTCCATTGTATAACTTTACCGAACTTTCACTCCTCTTAATGTAAAAATAGCGATGTACTAAAAAAAGTTATTTTCTGTTTTAAATAGTTTTCTTCTTAAGTTAAACATTCTAAACAATTTTGTTATTCATTTCTTTCCTGTGTAGCATATCTGTGACATATAAGTCAACAAAAATGTTGGCTTCATATTTTTCGTGTCATTATTTAAAAATTAATTTAACAGATTGACTAACAGATATATAAAATTATAATTAAAATACAAATTTTTGTATTATTGGGAGTGCAATTACACCCAAACTTATAAATGCAAATTCTCACACAAAATATGTGGGCTTAGGCTAGTTTGTATAAAGTAATCAAGAAAATGAAGGCTCCGCATTTTTTTTTGTAGAGGGCTTAGTTTGTATCGTATAAAGGGTGCATTTCTCCTTACCACTCTCAAGTAATGGTAATGCTCACTAACATACTTATTATCATTGATTGAGTTTAAATTTTGAGATTTATATCTATCCAGTACATAGGTCTTGAAATTTAAACTCATTTGATGGTGATAAATAGAATGATGAACATCACCATCATATGAGGATAATGCGCAAAAGTAGACTTATTTTTGGACTGTCATATTACTTTGTGGTGCAGACCCAAGTAGCCATAGTGTAGTTCCACTCTTGATATCGACTGGGTATAATTATTTGAACATACAAACTTGACACACCTTACACAGTAGGAGAATCATACTAAACATAAAGAGTGTGTCGCCAGAGTTTGAGCCATATAGTTGTTTCATGCAAGATTGTTAGTTGACTTGTCTTGCTGAAGTTCGGATTATCGCGGTGAAAGGTTTATATGGTGTGTGTTCCAAACGTTCTTATTTCGCAACAAACCATGAATTTTCATGAATATGCTCTCTAAAAAACTTTATTTATATGTAAATTAACATGTGCAGTGACTTTTGTATCATTATTGAAATAAAACTGAGAAGCTACATTTTCTTTTACAGCTAGTTTTATGTAATATGTAAACCTTTTAATTTAATCGTATACATTCAGAATCTTAATCGGTAACTAAAAGAGGTAATAAAATTGAAAATATTTTTGTTTTTGTCGAAAATAATCTTGCGGAGATCCCTCTAATTTCTTAGTGGTTTGACATTGGTTGTTCGGTGCAACATGATAGACTTCATTTCTTGTAAATGTCCTTCATGTGAATTCCTCAAGAATTGGTAATAAAGTGGCTGTGGAGGCAATAGGCACCCTCAAGCTCAAGTTGTCAACTAGATTTGTTTTAGAATTATCGTTCTTGAACAAGAAGTTCAATTTCGCTTCCTAGTTTGTGAAGACCGGTTACACTTTTATCATTGTTGATGAAGGTGTAAGAATTTTCAACAAAAAAAAAAAATCTCAATCATTTGCTTGGTATTTGTTTGTTAAATAATGATCTTTGGAGGTTTAAATATAATGTTGTGTTAAATCCTAATTGTCTGTCGGAGGAGTCGGTTTTGCCACTTAAAAGTTCATTAACAAATGAACAATCCTCCATGCTTTGGCATAGGAGGCTTGGACACACTAACAAAAAGAGACTAGAACTTCGTTAAAAGAAAACACATTGCCAAAGTTGAAATTTTAATGACCTGCAAGATTGTATTGATTGTTGGAAAGGGAAATTGGCAAACATAAAGAGAACTGGATCAACTAGGAGTCAAAGCCTATTGGAATTCATACACTCAGACGTTTGTGGCCATTTCCCTACACAAACAATTTGCAAAAATGCCTATTTTGTGACTTCTATTGATGATTTTTCACAGTATGCTTTTGTTTACCTTATATCCGAGAAACGTCGAGTGTTTGGTTGTTTTAAAACTTTTAAAAATGAAGTGGAAAAACAACTAGAAATGTCAATTAAAATCTTGAGGTCAGACCATGGTGGAGAGTATTATGGCAGGTTTACTTAGAAAGGGCAACAAAAGGGTCCAATGGCAAAAATGGGATTTAAGCTCAATATACTACTCTTGGAACACCACAACAAAATGAGATGGCCGAGAGAAGAATAGGACAATGAAAGAAATGGTTAGGTGCATGATGAGTAGAACAAGTCGTCCAATGTTCTTGTGGGAAAAGGCACTCAAGATGGCCATCTATATATCAAACCGAGTGCCAAGTAAATCAGTAAAACAAAACTCCATTTGAGCTATGGACTTCTAGGATAAATGATTGGACCACCTTCATGTATGGGGCTGCAACGCTCGTGCCAAAATGTATAACCCAGCAGAAAGAAAACTTGACCCGAGAACAATCAGTGGTCATTTTGTTGATTTTCCAAAGAGACTAGAGGGTTATAGGTTCTTCTCACCGACATTGTGTCCAAGGAGATGTGTAGGATGTGAGGCCATTTCTAACCGAGGGCTGGCCAGAGGGCTCATTTTAGCCCTCTGGCCCTCCAACCGAGGGTCAAAGGGCCATAGGGCTTGTTTTAGCCCTGTCACAAAAAAACTGTCTCCAACTGAGGGCCAAAGGGCCATAGGGCCAAACATAATTTATTATTTAAAAACTACAATTTAAATTCAAATCCAACGACTAAGTGACGTCAACATGATGTCAACTAGCAGTTGGGAGCTGACATCATGCTGAAGTCAGCTAGCCGTTGGATTTGAATTTTTTTTTGCTATAAATAGGGTGGATATTGGGCTATAATTCACATAACTTTGAATTCAATCTATTTCAATTCAAGTTTGCAATGAATTCCAACTTTGGATCCTCTTCGGATTCCAACTGGGGGTCCTCAATTAATTTCAAATTGGAAGCAAAATGGGCGCAAATGAGATGAAAAGATGAGGAGTTTAACGAAGAAGTTCAAGTAAGGCGCAACAAACAAAACAGAGTAGTAGCCATGGCTGCGGCTATGGTGTGTCAGCCAACTGAGGAACAACCTCAATGGGGTCGCTCTATTGCTGGTCGCTCTTACAAACCATGAAACAGAGCGATGGCGCATGCCAATCTGATGAATGACTACTTCAACCCCAACTCGGTGTACACAGAAGACGAGTTCAGACGTCGCTTTAGGATGAGGCATCACGTCTTCGAGCATTTACTTCGTGATGTCCAGCAGGTCAATCCATACTTTCGACAGAAGCAGGACAGAGCAAGCTGCCCTAGTTTCTCACCTCATCAGAAGGTTACTGTCGCACTCCGAATGATGACCTATGGCTCCCCAGCTGGATTGATGGATGAAACCCATGGTATGTCTGAGTCTACATGCCTTAATACTCTTTGAACAATTCTGTGACACAATTGTTCAGGTTTACAAAGACGAGTACCTCCGCGAGCCAAATCAAGAAGATTTGAATCGGCTCCTTCGCAAAGCTGAAGACCGTGGGTTTCCGGGCATGATAGGGTCATTAGACTGCATGCATTGGGATTTGAAGAACTGTCCCACCGGAAGGCAATGAGGCTTTAGCGGAAGGTCGAGAAAGCTAATTGTTGTGTTAGAGGCGGTTGCCTCATATGACACATGGATTTGGCATGCTTTCTTTGGAGTCCCTGGATCCCAAAATGACATTATAGTTCTTGGGCGTTCACCCTTCTTCAATAACTTGACGGAAGGTAAAGCACCTCAACTTAACTACTACATCAACAACCATGAATACAATATGGGGTATTACTTGGCAGATGACATCTACCCAAAGTGGGCGACACTTGTCCAAGCAATTCCAAACCCTAGGAATGACGCAGAAAAGTTGTTTACCTTACACCAAGAGGCATACCAGAAAGATATTGAGAGAACTTTTGGTATTCTACAAGCACGATGGAAGATCATCAACGAACCGGCAACATGGTGGAGTCGAGAAAATTTGGACTCCATCATGATGTCTTGCATCATATTACACAATATGATAGTGGAGGATGAGTGAGATGGGTATATTGATGGAGAGTCCGATGACGACCAAGAAGATCCAAATAGGTTAAGAAGGGCTCGTGCAAAAATATATGATAGGCCTAATTTGCCTTTCAATCCAAGAACTGGCAGTATCTCTATAAATGAGTACATGAGGTGCTATAGAATGATATGTTCTTGTGCCACAAACAAGTACCTACAACAAGATCTTGTTGCACATCTTTGGGCCAAAAGAAGCGTGGAGTAGGCGTTTAAGTTTTATGTTGTTAAATGTTTTTAAAAATGTTGTTTAAGTTTCATGTTGTTAAATGTTTTTTTTTATATTGTATAATTTGTATGTTGGTTAATGTTATTTAATGTTGTTTCATATTGTTTAATTTAATTTAATGTTGTCTAATGGCTTAGGAAGTTATAGGAAAAAAATATGAAACAAATTTTGTGAAATAGAAGTTATAGGAAAAAAAAGAATTTAAAATAAAATGAAACAAATTTTGTGAAATAGAAGTTATAGGAAAAAATGGAATTGAAAAAAAAATGAAACAAATTTTGTGAAATAGAAGTTACAGGAAAAAAATTAGAATTTAAAATAAAATGAAATAAATTTTGTGTAATAGAAGTTATAGGAAAAAATGGAATTTAAAAAAAAATATGAAACAAATTTTGTGAAAGAGGAAAAAAATAGAATTTCAAATAATATTTCTGGCCAGCCCCGGGCTGGTTGCCCTCCAGCCCTTTCAGATTCTGTGGGGCCCTCTCAGATTCCACAACCTTTTGGCCTAGCCCTCGGTTGGAGACGGTTTTTTGGCTATTTTCGGCCCTCTGACATTCTGGACCCTTCGGTTAGAGATGGCCTAAGGGCTCGTTGATAGAAAACTTAAAGACTCAACAATGAAATGATCATACCTAAATTAAGGCGGAGAAATTAATTTGGATTGGGCTTGATATGAGTCACTGGGCTTGAACTCACTAAGGCTCGTTTATGATCGTTATTTTATACAAAAGCACTCCAACCGATAAAAGTTTGTGACTGTTGCCCAAATGAAAAAAAATTAAAAAAAAAAGTTTGTGATTGTTGCTTTTATTTGAGAAAAGTAAAAGAATTTAGAAAAATTCCAAATAGTTTTTTAGAAAAACACACAGAAATGCTTCCTGAAACATAAGAGCAACTCCATCGTGGGAGCTTGCTCGGGGGACATGCTAGGAAAAAGGGCCCAAGAGCTCGGCCTACACACTCCAGCGTGGGGGAGCCCGAGTGCCAGGCCTGTGAGGAATTGCTAGCCTGCGAGCCCGAAGTGGTTCTGACGCAAGGCTGACGTCATCGAGGCGTTAGCCCAATTTCTAATTTTTTTCTGTCAGGCGCGTGCACCTCACCCGCGCGTGGGGGCGAGTCACCTGACACCGTTTCAGCGCTTGGGGCCCGCGGTGCAGTTTCAAAAAGTTACTGTTGGGAAGCCACGTGGCTTCCCATGGTCTGTTGGATCTCAACGGCTATATAATATGGACCGTCTGATTTGCAACGTAAAAAAATTTTAAAAAAAATCTTATTTAATATCAACCGTTGGATCTGAGATCAATGGTTGATATTATTCTCCTTTATAAATAAAAAAAAAGAAAAAATAGTTTTAAAATTAAGAAAAGTTATCGTTGTGCCACGTGGCACAATCTGGAGTGTTGGAATTCAATTTTTTTAAATCCAACGGTAGAGATTAATTAGTTGAATAAAAAAATTGTAAAAAATGAATAAAATCTGAAGAAAAAAAAGTTTAAAAATTAAAAAAAAAATTGTTTTTACTTTTCTATAAATACCTTATCATTATCTTCTACCTTACACCATAATTTCATATTTTGTGGTTACTTTTCGGATAATGACACGTGGCACAATAAGAACGATTAAAAATCTTATCCGAAATTACAAATTAAATTATTTTTTATTTATTTTATAAATTAAAAAAAATACTAATATTTTATTGCTTATTGTTAGGGCTATTCAAGTGCAGGGGTGAATGTGACATCCCACATCGCCCAGGGGAGTAATCCTTATATGTATATTCCTATCTCTTCCTAGCACGAGGCCTTTTGGGAGCTCACTGGCTTCGGGTTCCGTCGGAACTCCGAAGTTAAGCGAGTAGCGCGCGAGAGCATTCCCATGATGGGTGACCCATTGGGAAGTTCTCTTGTGAGTTCCCAGAAACAAAACCGTGAGGGCGTGGTCGGGGCCCAAAGCGGACAATATCGTGCTACGGTGGTGGAGTAGGCCCGGAAAGTGATCCACCCCGGGCCGGGATGTGACATTTGGTATCTGAGCCAATCCCTGGCTGGAAGTGTGTCGACGAGAACGTCGGGCCCCTAAGGAGGGTGAATTGTGACATCCCACATCACCCAGGGGAGTAATCCTTATATGTATATTCCTATCTCTACCTAGCACGAGACCTTTTGGGAGCTCACTGGCTTCGGGTTCCGTCGGAACTCCGAAGTTAAGAAAGTAGCGCGCGAGAGCATTCCCATGATGGGTGACCCACTGGGAAGTTCTCGTGTGAGTTCCCAGAAACAAAACCGTGAGGGCGTGGTCGGGGCCCAAAGCGGACAATATCGTGCTACGGTGGTGGA
>JADOBS010299903.1:0-10173 GCA_015708375.1 Cydonia oblonga | reverse complement strand
TTTTAATTAAGAAGTGATTTTCGCAATCCTTTTGTTTCGTGATTAGACAACTCGAGAAATATCTGTTTCGTTGTTAGACAGCTTGAGAGAAATAGTTGTTTGCATTAAAATATATGCATAAAGAGTAGAAAATAATTTCCCCAATATAAAGTAAGATGATCAGGATGGATTGTTAATTGTTTATTTGGAGTTTGTGATTTAAGCTTTTCTAGACATGGTTGATGTTGTAGCCCACATGGCTTTGTTTCTTATATTATATTTGTCTCATATGGCGTACTTTCTTTGTTGCATCATCATCTCAATCTCTCTATTTCCCATAATTTGGAATTATGGATCCTTCTATAGGTGTAGTTGATAAAATTGGAGTTTGTTGTTAGATTTCTCTCTCAAATAGGCGCGTTCTTTTCATAAAAGTAAGTGCCTAGTCGTTTTTATATGTATGGTTTTTACTAAACTTTTTTTTCGCCATTTTGAAGATGCAGACTGCACTTTGGAGACCGAATTAGGTTTAATGGTTGGAAACAAAATCCATCAAAATGAGCTTATGGTAAACTAGGTCATAAATTCAAAACCATACCCGACAACATTTTTAAAATTTTTAGATTTAAACTCTACTTCTCCCTGACAACAATTACCTTCTTAACGTCCAAAACTCTTCATCTCCCGTGAGCGATTTGGAACTTCCTTTCCGTAAAAAACTTCCTTCTTCGAAACATAATCATAGTTATGATGTGTTTGTCGTCACTGTCCTCACTGCATTTCCACACAACGAAATAAGGCAAGTTTGGTTCGAGGGTATCTAATTGGTTGCACTAAAGAACATGGTGCTTGCTTGATTAGGGTTGAGTTCATAGTTCTTGCATGATAACCGACATCATATTTGGTTCCCCTAAGTCAATTTCAAATTTGGTGAGTTTTGAAAATGGAACCCTAGAATTAAAATTTGTTATTTCTATTAATTTTGACTAGTTAAGTTAGTGTTTAAGGTTGATTACACATGTTCGTTGATGAAATTAGTGGAATTGGTGGATATTTGTGGAATTTTTGGGAAATTTGGGTCCAATATAGGATGAAATGTTGTTGAGAGGTTGTGTATAAGGGTTATATCATTAACTTTTATTTTGTTGAAGTTATATTGTTGAGTTGGGATTTTGTGTTGATGAAATCTTCTTTAATTATATGAATTAACTTGATATTTCTTAAGTATGCTTTGTTCACGGTAGATGTATTGTTATGAAAACTTGTTGACAGATTGTGTTAATGGTGGCAACTTAGGGAGTTCAACTAGCAACAAAAGAGGAATAATCGTATAAGGGAACGGTTAACAACCTATCTCAAGCATGTCATGTGCTAAGAGTCACGCATCAAAAGTTTAATGACGCACAACTTACTACCTGTAAGGCATTATGCTTTGACCACTTAGAGCATTTCGATAAACCGGCCTTCATTGGTCGATTGGTGCATGAGTTTTCACTCCGTAGATGACTAATGAAGGGGTGAAAAACTTAGAAGGACTCACATATTTAATAGGCTGTGAAGTGACTTGGTTCACAAAAAAATGATTTTTACCTCATTACCAGGCTTCATTGTGACCTCATTATCGGGCTTCATTGTGACGAAGTTTATGGTCTAGAGGTTAAACATTCCTGTTATAAAATATTGTATTTTATTCCCAAGACATGTGAAATGACTAGTTTGCCCTAAGTGGGTATCTTAATTAATTTATCGAGTCTCGACTCGAGAATTCTATCCTCGTACTTTCTTAAGCTTCATAAATTTATTTTCGTACGGTAGTTTTACTTCGAAAACGAATTATGAATTGAGGCCTCGAGGGCTTATTTGTAATTAAAAGTAAATGAAGGGCCAAATATGTAATTTCACTTAAAAATAATTTTAAGTAGGGTTATCCTCACTCCAGCCTCTCTCTCCTTTATCATTTCTGAAAGCACTCTTTCTCTCTAAGTCTCGAACACTCTTTCTCTCTCTAAGCTCCAAGAGCTTCACCCTAGCTCTCACCCCATCTCCCTCACAAATCGAACTCAAAACTTACATAGTTAGACTCCGTAAGACTCAAGGACCCTAGCGATGCCCTCACATGCACCATTGGAGCACTGTGGGGTGATCAACCTTTAAAGCTGAGAGCTTGAGCTCTTAAACTCGAACTTAGGTGAAACTCCTTTCTAAATCTGTAAATATCTTTACTACCTACATGTTTGTTTGGTGTTTTTCATACATAAATCTATGGGTTTAAAACCCATTAACTCTCTGTGCATGTTTGCTCTACTCCGGCGACGAACTCTGGTGAAAACTGTCTAGTTCGAAGGTGGCTAAGGAGCTTCCTCTTTTGGAAATGTGCCCTAAAGCCAATCATATGATGATACTTTACCGACATTTCACATGTTAAACTAATCTAGTTTAATATATCGGGCAAATATTATTGTTTAAAGCCATCTCATATAAATGTTATATGCTTAAACGATAAGTCCAAGGAATATGTAATTGGGAGAATGTGATCTAAAGAAGTTAGATTCATGAGACCATTCTCATTCATATACATATCCTAAACGTTCCTGATCATAGGATTGCCAATTGGGCATTGACAATCCGTTAAGATATGTACGTGTTATGTCTTCTCTTAGAAAGAGTGACTGATCTGGAGTCATTGGTGTGACTGACACCAAGACAAGAGTGTAAGTGCTCAATAAAGAATGGGTCTACTGAACGCGATCAACAAGGAGTTCTCATACTCATGTCACATGAGAACTCATGGTTGGGATAATGCAAAGTAGTCCTTTGACCTGAGGCATCATAGTTGTCTTATGGTTAGGTCCTTGATCTTTGATTATATCAAAGTCTCTCCATCAGAGAGTGTCCACGAGATAGTTGGGGTTAAGTCACTTAGCCATGGAGGCAAGTGAATGCACAACAAAGGATCTCTAACCTTCAAACCTGTTTGAGGGAGAATACTCTATGATATGATTAAGAATCTTTGGCTAGAGTATGAATGAGATTTAGGAAGTCGTTCCAAAACACGTTCAAGGTAATCATATAAGTAAGAGAATCACATTGGATAGTAGATATGAATAAACTATCAAACCAAACAATGTGGTTAAGAGTATTGTATTAGAGAAAGACCGTATTGCATTGTAATCCCAAACAAAATAGGTTCTCCACCTCTTCTGATTAGTTTGGGTAGCCATGACATACAGCTAGTTGTCACTTATGGTTTTTGGAAGCCTTAAAGGTGTATAATCACTAAAGGGAGAATTGAAAGTAAGTTTCAATTCACAATCAATGTGAAAGAGTTTTAATCGCCCACTGCCTCGCTAAAATGAACCTAATGGATCATACACCGTGTAAGGTAGAGATTGAAGAAACAACGGAGATGAATAAGGATAATTAAATGGTTTAATTATTTATGACTAAGATTAATTAATATGTTAATTAATCAAACGAATAAGTTCGTTTTAGCTTTTGAGTAATTATTGGACCTCAAGGCCCATTGGGCTTAGAACCGTCAAGCCCATAGATAAAGGACTTTATAGCCAAAATTCATTAGGGTTCTCTCTTAAGGAAATTGGAGAGAACAAAAGATCACTTTTTCTCTCTAGGAGGCCGGGCCCCTTAGAGGGGATTTACTAGTATTAATCCTCCTCCAAGGTCACTCATCTCTTCTTCAAGTCTCTCCTTAGTGTAGAAACTTAGAGGTTCCCTTTCTTGGGAACTTGGAGAATCCATTCAACCATTCATATCCAAGAAGTCATGGAGCTAAGAAGCAAAGTTCTTCCATCCACATCCATGGAGCCAAGGAGCAAGGAGACTAAGGAAAGAAGGACCTTCACATGGGTGAATATCCTTTGCTAAGTAAAGAGGTGCTTCAAAGGTATAAAAGTTTCTCAACTCTTTTCTTTAAGATTTGAGTTGAGTCTTGGTTCACCACAACTACTAAGCCTTGAATTTCATGGGTAAAGTTTTGTTTTTGAGTGCATACAAGCATGATTCCGTCTTTAATTGTTAATTGCATGCATAGATGTTGCTCAAATGAACTTGTTTTCACAAATTATTCATTCATCCTCCTCTTGTTTCCATTTCTTGGTTATGGGGGCGAGATTCATGAGGTTTTGGGAATGAAATTGATGTGCTAACCTTAGCATGCACATTACCTTCATGTTTCTTGTTTCCAATGAGAGTAAACAGATGAACTTCGGCGAGTTCGAGGTTCAATTCTCTATGAAATCTCCCACATTTCACTTGGTGATGTGAAATTAACTAACACCCAAATTAAAACCCTATGATTGTAGCATATGAAAGTAGGGATCGTTTTAGGCCGGGGATTAGAAGGGCTGCTAATCTACACAAATTAGACTCAATTACACTTAACTAGACTTAAAAACACTAAACTAGACTCTTATGACTCAAAACTGACTTAAAACACACCAAACAACAATAAACAATCAAAATGACTCTATTCTAGACCTAACAAGTGATTTTGACGAAAATAAGACTTAACTTGACTCAAGAGACTAAAAGAAAACAGATTTTGACTCAAATAACAAGACTCAATGAAAAGGGATTGTTTTTGACGAATTAAAAGCTTAAAACAAAAGCTTTGCATAAAACACTTTATAAAAACGAATTTGGTGATTTGTAAAGGGTAAAAAGCTAGTTAGAGGGTCCTTCTCCACACATGACATATGCACACAAACCAGTTTCCAGTTATTATTCCTTTAGACTATGAATGACAACACCCCAAGTTAACCGTGAATGCACGAATTAACCATTAGATTTCCCTTAGTTCATTGAATTGAATGGATTACGCATTACAACCAAATTATCCTTATCAAGTTTCCTAACTATGACAGCATGATAGAAAAACATATCAAAGGTCATTAATTTCTTTGAAAACCATAAGGATTGACGAGACATTCGTAACTATGAATAACATGATACTCTGGCCTAGGACTTACTTAACACAATCATGGCTAGTGACTTCCACTACTTGTAAATATAAGTTCATAACGATTAGGTGAAACTCCCTTATACTCTAGCATTAAATTCATGCATGCAAATTAAGTGTCGACCATCAATCAACATACATAAACAAGTTTTGATAACTCAAATAAGCAAATCACATTCAAGACTCAACAATAACTAGACGTAATCAATTCATATCAATTCATATAAAACATATAATCATGGCTTCAAATTCACCCCTAACTATAAAGAAATTAGTTCCTCATGTTTGCAATTGAAAATCAATATAAAATAAACATTGAAACTAAGAAAGGATAGAAAGTACTCTAGAAATCTCCAAGGGATGTGGTGGATGGTGTGGTAATCTGATGGTAGAGGGTGGTTGATGGGTGGTGAATGAATTGTGCAACACTTGTATGTATTTATAGGGCTAGGCACGGTTTGGCAGTTTAGGAGAAGGATTTGGATTCCAAACCAACAAGGAAAAAGGACACTAAAAGTCAAAAACCAAAGAGAACAAGGATAGGGTGGTGCAGCATAGATTTAGGCTTCTAGAAAGGGGGTCTTGTGGCTGGTTTCTAGAAGGACAAGGGATAAAGTATGGTGCGTGAAAATAGGAGAGGGATTTGCATTATTTTAGGACTTCTAGAATCAGATATGCATTGTTGAAATATGATAAGGACTCCCCCTTGCAGCTGGAATGAAGGTAGAAAAGGATTAGGATAAGGTAAGGATAAGATAAGGTTGTTTGGATAATGTTTTGGATAAAATAAGGTTGGATAAGGTTTTTGGATAATGTTCCTAATTTTTAGCTGATGTTCCATATTTCTTGCTCTTTCCTTATCTTCTTTGTCTTGAATTTGTTTATCTAGATTTGTAGCATATTCCTAGCCTCTTTTGACTTCAAATTCATCCATCCACCTTGCTCCATGCATGTGCTATCCATTCTTGGCCCAAAACTGCTCCAAACTGCTCCAAATTGCACTTTCTTCCCACTTTTGCCATTTGAACCTGAAAACACACGAAAATAGCTTAAAACACTCTAATAAACATAAATCAACTGAGCAAATGCAAGAAAACAAGCTAACTAAGTCTGCAATTTTCAACGATCGACGACAGTCACCGTTAACTTTGACGGTAGGAGCTAAAATTCCGTTAACTCTAACGAAATTGTTCCAATTGCAGAGGTATATTCTGTTAATCTTTATTTAGCCTCACCATACCGGTGCGTGGCTCTGGCGAAAGCGAGTGTGGTGTCTACTCGCCAAACCACGACGTCAAGTACCGCAGTGCGTTCGTTGACAGTGGCAACACGTGAAATCATCACGGTGGCATGTGGCGTGAGCACAGCAACGCATGGCGACACGTGAAGTAAACACAAGTAGTGCACTTTTTTTGAAATTAAACATGGTTATTGCACTATTTCTGAAACCAAACATGAGTAATGCACTATTTCTGAAACTAAATATGAGTAGTGCACTATTTCTAAAAATAAACATGGCTACTACACTATTTCTGAAACTGAACATTGATATCATCACTATTTCTTAAATTGGACATTGATGCAAATTTTCATTAATAATATGATTCTTTTGAATTATAATTAACTATTTTTTCAATTACGAACGCCTCACTCATATGCTAGATAAATAAGTAAATAATTTTTACTCTAATGTTAAAGTATGGGATGTGTATCTTTTACTCATTTGTTTGAATGCTCTATTAATTTACGATTTTTATGTAGAGGCTTTCAATTTTACAAATTGCAAAGACACATAATTTGCATAGCAAAGGACATATTTGATTCTAAATATGACAATTTGTAAAGCAATTCTTATAGGATGAATCGATCCAACTTACACTGCAGTGAGGGGCATGCAATCTCCTTCAGGTTGCTGCCAATTTTCTAATCTAAGATCACTTACACCAAATGAGGACATTTTAATTCCTTCAAACTGCTTTTTAAAAAAATAAATTAAATTGGAGGATTCTTACCAGTAGAACAACGGAAAAACAAAGAGGAAGACACTTCGTATTCTGAAGAAAATTAAAGACTAATCTTCTAATCAAGTTGCAATCAGCATATCTATTGAGATTCAAAAGTCAAATCACAACCACAATAGAGAAACTGCATAGAAAATAATATAAAATAAATTGAAGGTGGGTTTTACAGATTTCAAGACAAATAGTTTTAGAACTTTAAAAAAAATTAGAAAAGAAAAAAAAAACTTCAAATTGGTGAGCTTGATTCTCTGTGTATCATAAACAAATAAAGGGTTTTGTGGGGAAATTTACACACCTCTGGCTCTTCTACTTTGCTCAAATCGAGCTCAACGACAAGAAGCCATGGCTCAATCTCACATACTCACTCATCTGCTTCTTCTCCACGATGCTTGGACAAGCTCTCCTTTCCCAAGTCTTGTTTCTCTCTCCTCCTCCTTCTATTAAATCTGTTAATTCCACACAAAATATATAATTTGATTACACCTATTACTTGGTATTGGCCATCAATTGCATTTTTAGTACTTGGAATGGCATTTGGTGCAGATGAAGGATGATGGCGGTGTTGTTGATTGATTTCAAGGAATTTCGAAAAATTTGTGATGTTGAGGAGTTTTATGAAGCTTTAGAGGAGAAACACAAGATAATCTTATCGAGCCACCCTGCATTCAACATCTCCATCAAACATATGATCAAGCCAAAAAAAAAAGTTGAGATATAAGAAAAAACCATGGACTTGAAAAGCAAGGTTTTCGTGGTTTTCTTGTTGTGAGTTGAAAAAAACCATGGAGTCGAAAACCACGAAGCTGAAGTAAACACCAGCGAGGCCTGAGGAGGAGTAGAGTCAACAATGAGGGTTTGATGTTAGGGGCCAAAACTGATATTAAGGGTAAAATCGGAAGTTTGATAAATTACTTTGTTTGGGCGAGTTTTATTAGGCTGATTTGATATTGAATTTTGTTCTAACAATTAAATAAAGTTAATAAATGATTTTTTTTGTTAAAATTCAAAATATTAAAAAAAATTTCATTAGTCTTCCTAAATAAAAGACCCCTTCAAGGGCCAACCAGGCCGAAATGGGTATTACCGTAAATTCCATAATTCCAGACTGCAGTCGATAGCTTTCCTTAAACTCATAAACTTCAAAGGGCAGCGAAGGTGGAGTCATCCGTCGAGAGAAAATGTCGGAAACAGACGGCGTCTTCTCCCACGATCACCGATCAACGATTGTCAAGGTTCTCCTCGATTCCCTCAAGATTTTCCAAAAAAACAAACAGACTTTCGTTTCCATTTTTGCCCTTGCGACCCTCCCGCTTTCCCTCCTCCTCTTCTCCCTTTCCCTCTCCTCGCACCCCCTCAAATCCCACATCTACCACCTTGAATCCCTCGCACGCCTCGCCCCCACGCGATTCGAGGCCCGCCAGGTCTGGAAGGAGTCCCGCGACGACGCCATCTCGCTTCTCCGCATCAAGGTCCTCTTCTTCTTCCCCTCCTACGCCCTCTCACTCCTCGCTTCCATCGCCGCCGTGACAGCCGCATCAACATCCATCCATGGAAAACGCCCCACTCTCCGCTCATCCCTTAACGCCGTCAAGATCACTTGGAGAAGGCCGTTAGTCACGTCCATCTGTATCTACGCGCTGTCGATCGCGTCCGCGCTAGTGCCCCGCACTTTGTCAACTGTATTCAACTCGTCCTGGTCCAGATTGGTCATCATGGTTCTCGGGTCGGGTCTGGAAATATACCTGATGGGGATGATGGGCCTGGGGCTAGTGGCGTCGATTTTGGAAGAGAGGTACGGGTGGGATGCGATTCGGGTCGGGTGGGAGTTGATGGCGGGGAAGAAGCTGTGCGGGTGGGTGGTGTCGGGCATGTTCGTGTTGTTTACGTGGGCGGTTGCGAGGAAGCTGGAGGAAGTGATGGATGGTGAGGATTTGATGGAGGGATCATCGACGGCGACGCTGACGAGGGTGGTGGTGGGCATTGAGGATAAATTGGGTTGGGTAATTTTGTACGGGTTAGTGGTGCTGTGGGGGTACGTTGTTACCACTGTTTTTTACTGCGACTGTAGGAAACGCCACGTAATTGGAGGTGGTGAAAATGAGGACGGCCCTGACTGAATTCTCTGCTCTTCAGATCCAACTCCACGTGAGGTTTTTTTTTTTTTCTTTTTCTTTTTTGAAATTTCTTTTTGGGAGATATATAGTTTGTTTGTCATTTTTAAATGTAATGGGATAGGATTGAAATAATGTTTTGATTTGGTTTGTTGATCAAGTTGAAGAAGCAGACAGACAGACTATATTCTTTTGGGTTGAGATGTTTTGCATTCGAATCCAATATATGGATCACCCTCACTTCCACATGTTTTGTTTTTCTTTTCCTAATGTGATTTGTGATTCCACAAGTAATGGGGAAACTGTTTCAATAAATGTGAAATACAAGATTGGATGATGGATGAGATTTGTCACCCACTCTCATTGTTTATTGAAAAGCTAGCCTTAGAATTGTATGGATAATGCTACGGACATCAATATTTTAGATCAATTATGTAAATTATATGACCTGGTTGTTGATAATAATTTTTTTTTTATTTTTTGAAATTAATTAATATATTAAACCAGGGCCTAGCCATGAGGGGCGAAAAACTAGCAAGGGCAAACAAACAGAGAAAACAATACAAGGTGAGAAAGGGAATACATGACGCTGCCAAGCCCACTACAGCAAAGACACTAATTTGGGGAAAGCCGTCTTTGTTTAAGATACCAACAAGCAAAGATGGCGGTCTTTTGACCTAGACATTATTGCACATCTTCGCGCCCTGATGAGACACCACATAGTCCGCCGTAAAATTAGCTGATCTCGGAACCTAAGACCAATCGCAAGCATGAAAGGAGTTCCTCAAGGCATAAATGTGGAAAATGATGGGGAGCACCTCCCAGCCGCTATCATCAATCTTAGGCACGAGATAACCTTCAAGGAATCATATTCAATGATAATATTTGAGAACCCTCGTTACAAAGCCATTATGTTAACTAGTGTGGATTAAGAGCGGTTTAGTGAGGGGACGACCGCGGGGTCCTGCTTACCTTGGATCAAGAGGTGGGCCTCATTGAACAAGCAGCCATGAAGGACACATCATACTCTTACTGCGGATCGAGAGGTTGTTAATAATAGATTATTACTTAAGTTTTGATTAAG
>JADOBS010299902.1:0-10171 GCA_015708375.1 Cydonia oblonga | reverse complement strand
ATTTCTTTATTCAAGTTCTTAAACCAAGTTCTGCATAAGCACAACTTCCACTAAAATACCAATTCAATTATCTATTACTAATGGCTTCATGACATATCAATTGTTTATTACTAATGGCCCAACAACATATATATCAATTATCAAGTATTGTTTGAGTAGTTCACCATGACAGTAGTGCTAGCTTTTTAATATTGTAAGGTATTGTACGGTTGCTGATCTCATGAGAGGAAAGTATTAATCTTATTTTTCTTGATTCATTTATTTGTTTATATTTCTAGTTAAAAAAATTAGGATATAGTATTCGTGATTAATATGGTACAAGAGATTTGTAGCTCAAGTAGTTCAGAGTATTCATCGATTTACTTGAAATCTTACATTCTGTTCTTCTTCCCTCGATATAGCTTGTATAAAAAATGACAATGTGGCAAAGGGTACTAGTATATGCATCCAAGTCCTCCCACCTAAATAGTATCTTTAAAATGGCAAAATTCAGCATCAGCACAGAATACAAGTTGTAATGTTTCTTTTTCAAGAAGCATGCATGCATATCTATATGAAGTAGTAGTCCAACCATTGTTGTTAACCAAACAGGAAAATCACATTACATCTAGTCTCCTCTGCCATGCCCAAACTTTTACCAGTTCTCAAAGCAGATACCTAGCTGGCTGTCTCTAGTCTTAGCTAGCTTCTCTCCTCAATTATTCAAGAATATCGTTAGCCAAGTAGTACGTACGTTGATAAAGATGGTTAATATATAACAAAGTTACAAAAGCCAAATGGTCCGACAAGCTACTCACTCAAACAATTTTTTTTTTATTAGTTTTTTTCAAAGGGCACTGACAGAGTTGCATCCCTCCAAAAATAGGCGTATGCCATTTAAAACTACAAGCACACGATATTTTTTAGTAAAAGACGAAAGAATAGTTTGCTTTGTGATCAACGCATGACTCCGTGACTCAAACAATTATATATACTCCTAATGAACAAACCTTTGTGACTTTTTGTCTATCTCTTTCAGCTCTCTCATTGTTTGATGTTGAATTGAGAAAGCTTTCCACCACTCAAGACACCATGGGTTGTGAAGTGTGAACCGTGTCCATTATATATATGGAGCACACAAAAATGGCTCCACGATGGAGGACGACGAGCCGCCAAGTGGGAAAGCTGCTGGAGGGACACGTACAAAAGGTGGACTGATCTTTATTTTGTGCCTGTTAGGTTTGCAATCCACTTAATCACAAACCAAGCTTTTGAACTTTCTCTTAATCTTTTAACCCTAGCTAGCAGACTACACCACACCAGCACTGGCATGGCCTTTTGGATACATGTGATCAGGAGAGATGGAGAGAGAACTAGAGAGCTTTATTTCGTTGTGCACGTCTAAAGGGTTTGCTTTCTTGGATCGATCCACAATAGGCTTATCAAGTGGACACGTACACCATATTCTTTGTGTTTTTGTTTGTACAAGCGTGAATTAGATAGAATTCATAATCCAAGTCCTAACACAAAAAGATTAGCTTCAATAACAAAGAGGTCGAGACAGCTAGCTCTACGTGGTGGTAATTTTTATTGTTAAGATAAGGTAGCAGAGAGCATCGAAATCGATAAGAAAATAATGAAAACCTATTGCAAGGAATAGTATAAAAGAAGTGATGGCCAGATAGGGAGATTAATGGAAGAACCTTGACCTAGCTAGCTAGGTAATATTAGGTCTAGGGTACGCTTTTGGGTGAGATAATTAGGTGGAAATTAAATAGATTCAGGATTCGATTCTTTTTAATATAATTAGAAAAGGTGACTCATATTTTTGATAAAAAAAATATACGCGAATGATATTATTCATGTAAATTTTGTATCATAATTTAGAAGATTAGGCAATCAAAATTACTCTACCACATATCTTTTATCGTTTTAAAAAGTATGATATAATTTTTTTAACCAAAATTATGATATAAAATTTGTTGAATGAGATGCACCAGTTTTAATTATGTAAAAAGTGCATAAAATCATAAAAATCATAAATTAATTACCGACCAATTATACAGATCGATTTCCACATTTTTTGCGCTTTTTAGTTTGCTTTTGCTTTTCTAATTAGTAATTAAGTGGCATGCTACTAGCTCTCACTTATCTACACGGCGTAATCGGACGGAGTGCCAATAATACAATAGAATTGGAGTGAATACAATTATTTTTGCTTGGATTTGATCCACTGTGTTTGTGTTTTGACCTTTTCACATCTACATATGTAATAAAAATATAAAAGAGATTTTCACAGGTGTATGGTGTTTACGTGATTGCATGCAGGATTTTACTATGTATACTTATGGTGTTCATCGACATCTTAAAATTGGATTGGCGATGTTTATTATTTATTTAATTATTTTCACTGTGTGTCGTATTTTCACGTGGTATGCATATTCACTTCACCAGGAAAGGGAGTTAACTAATTAAGATAAAAAAAATTATGCTTTTCTTCATTTTTATTTAGGGAATTGTTATTGGCACTCCAAAAATCTCATTCTACACTCCAAACTTTCTATATTTGAAAAGAAAAATACACTTGCGAGGAATGTAAAATGAGATTTTTGAAGTGCTAATAACACTATCCTTTATCTAAATATAATTACTAAATAGTTTTGTCGCTAGGGTGGACGAAATTGGATTGCCACTAAGCAAGTGGATTAACGTTTCTTAATCTTTGTCTTTCCCGAGTGGTGGGCGATTACATCTCCTGCATGATGGTTAATTAAAGGTACATATCCTTCAAAGAATGCGGTACAACTTTATATAATTCGAGGTTTGTGATTCATCTTTGTGATAGAAGGGCCAATTTGCAAGTGGTGAGAGCTCCCCGATTTTGGAATGTATTATTAAAATCATAATGTTATTGTTCTTCATTTAATTAAATTAGTGATAACATTAAGGTGGGTATAATTATTCATGTGTTGTGGCTTATTTTAATCTCACGAGGAAAGAGGGAGGCGCGGCAGGAGAGAAAGAGTAGGGAGAGAGATGTATTTGAAGGGGTTGTGTAGATGATGTGTTATTCATCCTACGTAGTGCCTTTATTTATAGTAATAAGTGAGGGAAGAATCCTTCTCCTCCAAGGAATACAAGTCCTAATAGGGAAGAATAACTAGTATCAAATCTAATCTAGGATTTATACAATCACACTTAAATACAATATTTATAACACTCCCCCTTGAGTGTGTAAATATTCGAGTAGATTCAGCATCATGTAAAGTTGAGAAAGTCGACTCGTCGGCATTGATTCTGGGAACACACTAGTCTCAAAGTAAAGTAGGAACTTGCGTATAGAACTAAGTCTCACAAAAAAACCCAATGGCTATGGTAACAACCAAGTAGGGACAAAACCATAGTCTAAGGGAAAATGCGTGAGAGAATGCAAAGTCAAATGAAACGTCTACGGGACATCATCAGGGATAGGATCAACTCAAGGTGTGTGTGCCTTGTCAAAACCTCGTTAGGTAGCAAAAACCCAAAGGGAAAGATGCTCTTAATTGTAGGGAAAAAAGTACATTAAGATCAAGCAAGTATACTTCAGGACCCCTGAGTTCAACATAATTCCAAAGATAACTAACAATGTTACAACTCAAAAAGTTTACGCATACCTATTCCTTGAACAAGCTTCTGAAACGTCGTATTCGATAGTGATTTGGTGAAGAAGTCGACCATATTATCTTGTGAACGGATTTGCGTGACTTCAATCTTCTGATGCTCTTGTTGCTGATATAAGAAGAAGAACTTCAGCACATTGTGCTTGGTGTTGTCTCCTTTGATGTAACCTTTCTTGAGTTGTTCAATGCATGCTGTGTTATATTCAAAGATCGTCGTTAGGATGTCAACGACGGCGTAAAGATCGCAAGAGCTTTGGATATGGCCCACAATTGCTCTCAGCCAAAAGCATTCCAGAGTATCTTCGTGTAAGGTGAGAATTTCAGCATGGTTAGACGAAGTGGCAACTAAGGTATGTTTAGTTGACTTCCAAGAGATTGCAGTGCCTCTAACGGTAAAGACATAACCTATTTGAGAGCGCGCCTTATGTGGGTGATATAAGTAACATGTGTTGGAATAACCAACAAAGCGAGAATCGACTCGAGATAGGGGGTGCAACATCACTCGAGGATCCTAAGGATAGAACATGCCCAGATCCGTAGTACCCCTTAAGGTAACAGAAGATGTTTTTAACACCAGTCCAGTATATGCATGTTGGTGCATTACAGTATCTTGCCAAAAGGTTAACAGCGAGGGATATATTGGGTCTAATACCTTGAGCTAAGTACAATAAAGTGCCTATCGCACTTAGATAAGGAACGACTATAGGAGTACTCGAAGGCTTCACTTTATCCTCGTTAAAGCAGCGCAACACCTTCTGAGTGTAGTTCGATTGATGTACTAAGATTCCATCTGAAAGATGCTCTATCTCGAGACCAAGATAGTATCGAGTATTTCCTAGACCTTTCATCTCAAATTTTGACTTCAGGTGCACGGCAGTTCTCTCAAGCTCTTCAGAAGTTCCGATGAAGTTCATGTTGTTGACATACACTACAACAATTGCAAAATCGGAATGTGACTTCTTAATGAACACACAAGGGCATAGTTTGTTGTTCACATATTCCTGACTAGTCAAATACTCACTCAGACGGTTATACCACATTCCTTTAGATTGCTTCAAACCATAGAGTAAACGCCTCAACCGAATTAAGAACATGTTCCAGGGTTTGGAAATATTTGATCCAGTCATTGTAAGTCTTTCAGGAACTTTCATATAAATTTCCATATCATTATCCCCATAGAGATATGCAGTTACTACGTCTATCAGCTGCATACTCATTTTTTCGAAAATTACCAAAGTGATAAGGTAGCGAAAAGTAATCACATCCATAACTGGTGAATAAGTTTCGTTATAGTCAATCCTAGGGTGTTGTGAGAAGCCATGCGTAATAAGACAAGCTTTGTAATGCACAATTTCGTTCTTCTCATTACGCTTCGGAACGAAAACCTATTTGTCGCCAACAGGCTTCACATATGGAAGAGTAGGAGCTATAGGTCCAAACACCTTACGTTTAGCAAGCGAATCGAGTTTGACTTGGATTGCTTGCTTCTAGTTTGAGCAATTAGTTATACGTCGACATACATCAACAAAACAGGGTTCAATGTCATCGCTCAACATGATCTCAGTAGTTACTGCATATGCTAATGCATTGTCAATAATCATCTCATTTCTACACCAAACATCATCCAAGCTAGCATAATGGACCGAAATCTCATGATTCTCGAGAGGTGGATTCGTCTCTTCAAAGACGCTTCCGTAATCTAGAATTTCTTCATGAGTTGGATAAAATGAGTAAGCGACAGTCAGATCACAGTAGGCTCAACAGCCTATGTCGTGGGTTTCTTTTTATGGGGTGTGAATCCTTTGAACCAAGTGGTTTGCCACACTTTTGTGTAGGGGCAGAAGATTGGCTAGCTGCTAATGAACGTGGATAGGCCAAAATGGCGTCCCGAGCCTCCAGGAGGGAAATCCCTTGTACATTTGGTACATCCATCTATGCAGACACATTTGCAGCTGGAATATGTGATCTTATCACTCACACTAGATCCATGAAAGCATATGGCATGCTCTAAGCTACCTCTGAAGATCTAACATGCGTTGCACTTCAATTTCAGACTGCGTGGTGCAGAGATCTAAATGAGACAAAGTGGAAGTTTTCCATGATAATTCGCGTCGTTCTTCAGGAACGGTGACGTTCTTATCTTTCCCTAATGACGGAAAAACTGTCTTATAAAAGTGACAATCTGCAAAACGAGGGTAAAAAAAAAAAAAGTCTGTCAAAGGTTCTAAGTAACGAATAATTAAAGGAGAATTACACCTGATATAGATTCCCGTCCTTAACCAAGGCCCCATTTTTGTACGTAAGGGCAGCGAAATCGGCAATAAACTGCACAATAAAAAACACGCAGATGCAATTTTTCGGGTTCGTATCTGGTAACCAACTAAAGGGCGTTATATGTTTGGTCGCAACAGGCCTCAAACAGACCAACATGGTTGCATGCAATATTGCATGGCCCCAAACAGCGATCGGGAGCTTGGTATATATGACCAACGATCGAGCAATCATTTGTAAGCGCTTAATGAATGCCTCTGCAAGGTCGTTATGGGTGTGAACATGGGGTACTGGATGTTCAACTTCAACCTCAACTGACATGCAATAGTCATCAAAAGTTTTAGATGTGAATTCTCCAGCATTATCCAATTGCATAGATTTGATCGGATAATCAAGGGGGTGAGCCCTTAGCTTGATAACCTAAGCCAACGGTTTGGAGAATGCAGCGTTCCTTATGGAAAACAAGCACACGTGTGACCAATGTGTGGAAGCGCCAACCAAAGCCATAAAATATCTAAATGGTCCACAGGGAAGGTGAATCGGTCCACAAATGTCCCACTGAATCCTTTGTAAAAAAAGTATGAGGATTTGAGCAAATCTTGTCATAAGAAAGCCTAATAATAAGCTTTCCCATAGAGCATATTTGACATACGATTCCTTGAATCGAACCTAAACTTTGGGTTAATGGATGCCCGTGTGAAGATTTTAGAATACAGATCGTTGTTGGTCCAGGGTGTGCTAAACGATCAAGCCAAAGTGTAATTTTATGCGTGATCCCTGAGGTAGGGCCGACACATATTGGCTCTCTAGAAGGCATATGGTTGTAGTATACACACCACTTGGGATACACTACATCTTTTCTAGAATACGTTTCTGGCCATATTCGTAGGAAGTGATGCACATAAATTCAACTTTATTTTCTACATAGGTTTCAGCGTGGTAATTATTGTCTCTAATGTCCTTGAAGCTCAACAACGTCCTTCCGGAACATGGAGAATAAAGTGCCTCTTCAATGGTCAAGATTGTACCGTTGGACAATATCATATGTGTCTTACCGTATCCTTCGATCAGGTTGGATGAGCCTGAGAGGGTTGTCAAATGTGCATTCCTAGGTACGAAGTTAGTGAAATAGATGTGTTCATGCAAAACAGTATGCATGGTTACACTATCTGCTAGACAACTAACTTTCCCACTAGTCATAACTTGTAATAAAAATTAATTTGAATCGGTCACATACATAAAAGTTCTAAAAATAAATATCCATTCAAACTAATTTAAGCATTCAAGGATGGTAATTTAAAAAAAAAAACTTAATATCCAAAAAACAAATCAAAACAAATAATCCAAACATAAAGGAAAATTGTTCAAACTTAGACAAAAAAACAAGGGAGTTTGGCCATTAGGTGGAATTCCAACCCATGGGTGTAAAATGCAACTAAAAATAGTTCATATATAAGATTCTAATCTTCCATAGAGGTAATAGCCTCTTGAAAATCAAAGGTACTCTCTGGTTCATCCACTTGCACAAAGTTTGATTCAAACTTCTTACGACGAGAATGATATTCAGATACAACCTTTGAGAGAGCACGACAAACACGGGATTAATGGTCTTTTGAACCACAACGGTAACACATGTCTGCATCCATGGTATCAGGTGCTTTGTCTTTATTCTTGAAGTTCGAGGCCTTGTGAGTGAGGTTAGGGTGCTTCTGGGCCTGATTTCCTCTTTTAGATGGGCCTTGGCTCTGTTGAACTTGACATGGTGGCTTTTGGCCTCCTTTACCACGCCTATGTTGGCGTTTTGGGCATTGGTTTGTGCTATAATGTGCTTTAGGCACAACAGTCGCTCCAGTAGGTCGAGTTTGGTGATTATTCATCAACAGCTGATTATACTTTTCAGCGAGAACTAAAACATAGATCAAATTTGAAAACTTAGTGAACTTTTGAGCCCTATATTATTGCTGCAGAACAATATTGGTAGCAGAGAATGTCGAATAGGTCTTCTTTAAGAGATCCTCCTTGGTCAAGTTCTTGTTACAGAACTTGAAAAGTGATCAGATTTGACAAACTTCAAAATTATATTCATTCACAGACTTAAAGTTTTGGAAGCGCAGATGCTGCCAGTCGTGTCTTTCTTCAGGCAAGAAGATGTCATTTTGGTGATCGAAGTGATTAGCCAAAGCAACCTAAAGTGCTCGTCGATCTTCTTCAGCAAGGATATCGGCTTGCGTGCATCATGAATGTGCCTTCGGATGAATATCATAGCAGTAGCTTTCTCAGCTTCGCTAACCAGGTTGTCCGTCTCATCTTCAATGGCGGGGCGCAAATTCTTTAGAGTAAGGTGGAGCTTCACATCTTGGACCCATGGACCCACTTTAGGTAGTTTCTTCCGGAGACCTCTAAAGCGGTGAAGTAAAGTTTGCTCAAATTCGACATGTCTCTATCATAAAATAAATGGACAAGAATATGGTTAGTGTAATGGAGAAAAATCAATCCATTCACATAGAGTAGAACATTCATAGTCTAATAGACATTTATTGGTTTAAAGTTACATAAACAAACTTCGGGTTTTCATGGGTGATGCTTTTTTTAAGGAAAACTTCAAGTTTTCAAACAAGGTATGTTCTAGAAACTTCGGGTTTCGAAAGAATTATGAACTTCAGGTTCATATGTTCCTGCAGACAAACATAAATACATATACATAAATATGCAACATTAAAATATGCAAGTAGATCTTCAGGTCTAAAATTATAATTAAATTGATTATTTGGACCTCGGGCCAAAATTAAAGTGTGGGTGAAAAAATTATAAAACCCAAAAAGTGCCCCAAAATATAGGCAATTAAAAACTCAAGGCCCAAAATAATGGGCTAAAGCCCATGGGCGGACTGAGTAATTTGAGGCAATGGGGAATGGGCTGGAATAGGCATGGGTGAGCTGCAGACTCAATAGACCAAAGGCTCAAATGGGCGTGGATCAAGTGCGGGTAGGTACACGTAGGCCCCAGATATGGGGTTTGTTTTAGTGTGGAGCAGACACATAGGCACCAGCGGAAGGCTGGGATCATGTGTGGCTCAGTGCATGAGAGAAGGAATGAGCCCAAAAGGTCTCAACTGGTTCTCGAGCTGGTAATCACCAAAGCCCAAAAGGCTGGTGATGTGGGTCAAGGCGATAAGCACAAGTAGGCCAAAAAAATAAGGGTGATGTGCGATATGGACCAAAGAAAACCAAGGCCCATTAAGGCTCGGGTTGGATCTGCAGGCCACCCTAGCGACAATGTGTTGGAAATGTGCCCTAAAACCAATCATATGATGATACTTTACGAACATTTCACGTATTAAACTAATCTAGTTTAATATAAAGGGCACAGATTATTGTTTTATGCTGTCTCATATAAATGTTATATTAAACAATAAGTCCAAGGAATATGTAATTGGGAGAATGTCATCTAAGGAAGTTAGATACATGAGACCATTCTCTTCGTATACATATCCTAAATGTTCCTGATCATAGGATTGCCAATTGGGCATTAACAGTCCGTTAAGATCAGTACATGCTATGTCTTTTCTTAGGGAGAGTGACTGGTCTCGAGTCATTGGTGTGACTGACACCAAGACAAGCATGTAGATGCTCAATAGAGAATGGGTCTACTGAACACGATCAACGAGGAGTTCTCATACTCATGTCACATGAGAACTCATGGTTGGGATAATGCAAAGTAGTCATTTGACCTGAGGCATCATAGTTGTCTTATGGTTAGATCCTTGATCTTTGACTATGTCAAAGTGACTCCATCAGAGGGTGTCCACGACATAGTTGGGGTTAAGCCACTTAGTCATGGAGGCAAATGAATTTGCAACAATGGATCTCTAACCTTCAAACAGTTTGAGGGAGAATACTCTATGATATGATTAAGAATCTCTGGCCAGAGTATGAATGAGATTTAAGAAGTTGTTCCAAATCACATTTAAGGTAATTATATAAGTAAAAGAATCACATTGGATAATAGACATGAATAAACTATCAAACCAAACAATGTGGTCAAGAGTATTGTATTAGAGAAAGACGGTATTGCATTGTAATCCTAAACTGAATAGGTTCTCCACCTCTTCTGATTAGCTTGGGTAACCTTGACATACTGCTAGGTGTCACTCATGGTTTGTGGAAGCCCTAAACGTGTATAATCACTAAAGGGAGAATTGAAAGTAAGTTTCAATTCACAATCGATTTGAAGAGTTCTAATCGCCCACTGCCTCGCTA
>JADOBS010299901.1:0-10170 GCA_015708375.1 Cydonia oblonga | reverse complement strand
TTGTGGATGCATAATTGTATTATACTCATGAGTCATGATAAATTTGTAACTGTAGAGTCGTGATGTTTCTTTTGGTATATGCATACTGTTCTAGGGATTTTCCATTTGTTTTTCCTAACTAAAGTTTGTTCTAAGTACCATTTGGTGTGCACGTCATATGTAAATTCTTGATAGTTCTTACTTGTATAATGATTTGGCCCCCGCATATGAAATCGTAGTTCCGCCCCTAGTTTCACTTTCAAGTGATCTAAAAAAATTGCATATATGTATTTTTTATTTGGAAACTCTCACTTTGGTGTATATACTACATAGTGCATAGCTCACTCATGTAAGGATTGGGATAACACATTTACCCTCAATGTTATAGACTTGCATATTTTATATATGGAGATATTACAAACCCATACTCGTACGTAAGTTGTAGCATTCTGTCACGCATCGATCCCGATACACGTTAGGATCGACACGTGATGTCATCATGTGCCTATTCATCTATCATGCATCGCCTCTGAGACGACCAAAATAAACCAATAGTTCAATACCATATTAACTTTTTCCTCTTATTTCATGGCTACATCTAATCTCTATATTAGACTGCTTACATACCCTAAAACGGGATTAAGCCATTCATAGTTTACCCTTTGTCAAGCTTTGGCATGTTTCATGATACTTCCTAGCAAAAAAAAAAAAAAACATAAAGTTCTAAAATCACTCAATGGAACTCGAAAAGCATAAATCAATACATTTCAGATTCTATAATGAAACCATATGACAACTAGGATTGTCATTTCATCATCCACATACATAACAATGTTTTACAACACAGTTCCACAATCACAACAAATAATAGATTCCATGACTCAAGGATACTCAATATTAACATTTAACTACTTAATCAACCAACAAGATCAAGTATCCTTTCACAAAATTTGATAATAATCTTTCTATTTCCTTACCTGGATTCCAAGCAATATTGTAACCCTAATTTAAAAAAAAACATGAATGTCTACCGTCAGTAATTTCTATTCACAAGAATCTAGGGTTTAGGACTAACTCAATGGAACAGACCAAGAGCTGGGATTCCAGACCATTTAACTGAATCCCACTAGGAAGTGGTCGCCCATTGCGGATTTACCAAGCACAACTACTCCTTACAACCCTAGGGAGTGGTCATTGGGATGTACCAAACACCATCACCCCTAGAATACGTATGGTCACCCATCGAGGATATACTAAGCAAAACTATAAGCATAAACTAATCCTGTATGTAGTGATCACCCTTGAAACACGTATTGTCCCTCATCGGATATACCAAGCAGAACCATAAATGTGCATTCAATGGTGCAGTCCCCTAATGCGAATTAATCAAGCAAGACCACCCATGAGCACAAAGTAACCAAGTAGGCAGTGACCCCTAATGCGGATTAACCAAGCAAAGTCACCCCTAAAATGCGTATAGTCCCCTAATTCAGATTAACCAAGGTTATGACACCAATATCGTGGTTTCCTAATGCAGATTAACCAAGTAAGTCCACCTATGGGAACAAGGTAACCAAATAGGTAGTGACCCCACAATGCAGATTAACCAAGCAGAGTCACGCCTATAATGTATATGGTCCATCAATGCGGATTAACCAAGCAGAACCATAAACATGCATCAAATTGTGTGGTCCCCTAATGCAGATTAACCAAGCACGACCACCTATGTACCACACTGCTACATGGTTTAGTTGTATCATCACACATTATATATCTTACATTATGAATCGCACATCATACATCAATTCAGCTGAATCACAATTGTAAGCGCGCACACACACACTCGATTCCACATGACTAACCAAAAGACTTGTCATACAACATATAAGTTCTACAAAATACTTCTACTATGGTTCCATACTCATTTTTTCATACTAGCAATGACATATCAATTATATCATCTAGAAGTTCAATATTCAGTAAGTTTCCAGTCACACGCAAAACAAAGCACATATCCCTAAATATAGCTTGCTTACCAAGATAGACCAACTAGACTTTATCAGACATCTAGTAATGTGAATTTCAGTACTTAAGAATGATTTGGAACATTTTGACCAAATGTCGACCCTTGGTTAATGTGGTCAACGATATGGTTAACAACCCTAATAATTTAATCAAGAGGACCTGTACGTTCGAACTTCCAACCTGTAAATTCTTAAGATCCTAAAGTATTACGTATAACCACATATTATAATTTCATAAGGATCCAACGGTCAGATCTTCATCTACTACAAAGGCCGTGCGGTGGACCTTTACGAACCTAGGGTCAAACAGTCAAATCTCATTAAAAAAAAGTGTCAAAAACCAAATTCAGGGGGCCTAAGTAGACAAAGTGGGCATTAAGCCTACACACTGCTACCACGCGCCGTCGCACACGACAATTAGCTATTACGACTTGCCAGATTCTGGCAATAACAAAAAATGACCCATATTATGTCAAATTGAAGCATATGGAGAATGTAGCAATATTCATACCTTCGTTGGAGTCTAGATATGACCGGAGAACCTTAAATTCATTAGTAAAGTTGTGGATCGGAGAAAATGGTGTACTTTGTCGCGTCTTTAATAGAGCTCGAATGTCAAATCTGAAGCATAGAGTTTATAGCCCAAATTGAGGTTAGTGCAGTAAAGGCAGTTGTCGACGTTGAGGTGAACACATAAGGGAGATCGTCGACGTCAAAGTCCCGGAATTCTCAGGACTCGATCCACCACTAATGAAAGCCAAACAGGGTTGATCTTGGGTGGGAAATGACCATGGGGACGAGAGGAGTCTATCCCATATGGTGGCCGAGATCGTTGTTGACGAAATTCACTAGAATCGACGTATGAAAGTTTGTCCAGAAATAGTCAAAATCGCAAAGAGATTCTGAGGCAACCAAGTCGACCTGCGTAGCCGTTTTCTAAAACGAGAAGGTCTCCCTTTCTAAATCCGGGACCTTCCATACATAGGGGTCCAAAAGACAAAATTACCAATTCCTTTGTTTCCTTATTTCTTCTTAAGTTTTTTTTGAAGCAAGGATTCATTACCAAGGCACAAAGGCTATCGAAGAACAATGAAAGCCGAAGGCAGCTAACGCACAAGGGGAACGAACTGCGGAACAATAGACACGGGATTACAGAGACGCTGCCACAGCTGGTGAACACGTCATCCCCAAAAAACAAGGGCCAAACCTAGTAACTCGGAGGGCAAGGCAACCCATCCTTATTTAAAATTCTAACAAGAGAAGATGGGGGCCTATAAGCCCAAACAAAGTTGCATATCTCCGCAGTGGAATTCTTTGCAACAAAGTTCGCCGCACAGTTTACTGATCTTGGAATCTAAGACCAGGATAACGCTTGGAAAACCTTCCCAACGAACTAAGTACGGTTTCTAATTAGGAAGAGTTCCCAAACACAGCTAGAAGAACGATCCTGCAAACACGAAATAACCTTTTTCGAATCCGATTCAATCACCACCGTGGGGATATTCAGATCCAATGCTAGACGGTAGCCCTCCAAAACTGCTAGGGACTCCGACACAACCATAGAAGAAGCTTGCACCGCCACCCTTCTGAACTCCAAACACCTACGGTTGGAATCCCGGATAACCAAGCCCACCCAAGTCAAAGTAGCTCCAAGCCTCCAACTCGCATCCACATTAATCTTCATCGAGGAACAAGGAGGAGGAGACCACGAGGTAGGACCCACGTGGCTAGGCATCAGAGGGGGGAAACAAGGCCATAGGTTCTGAAGTTGGCAGCCGCAAAGGCCTCCCAAGCATTGTACAGATTAAAAATAGTGAGAGAAGGAGAAAGAGACCGACCGTTGAAAACCACATCACATCTGGCTTTCCATATGAACCAACAAGAGAAGGCCACCAGAGACAAAAACCTTGACTTAGATTCGGAGGACCCCAGTTGCAGCTCAAACAGGTGCGAGAGCCAGTCATCAAAGGAGGAAATTGAGGCACCAAAAATTCGAATACAGAGAGGACCACCAAACCACATAGGTCGTACCCACGGACAGAGGAGCAGCAAGTGCTCCACAGATTCCGAGTGAAGAAGACAAATAGGGCAGTGCAGGTTGTCAGAACACCTCATTCGAAACAGGTTATCCCGGGTAGCAATGACACCTCTAATGCAGCGCCACAAAAAGAATTTAATCTTAGAAGGGACATGAAGCCTCTAGATACCAGCCCACACCTCAGGATTAGTAGAACAAGAGGTCGAGGGGCGGTTACGCCTACTGGCAGGAAGAGAGTTGCGCAACCACCAATACCCAGATTTAACCGAGTAAGCACCAGTTTTAGAAGCAGGCGAGATGAGCCGATCAGTGAAATTCGGGACCCCGATCTAAATCAAAGAGATAGTAGCCCCCGTAGACTAAAAAAAAAGGCCCCAATCTCATCCACTCTCCATGTCCTGAGTTCCGTATCAATAATTGAAGCCATCACCTGTGATCTATCAAGCTCAACTCCATCCCGCGAAATAGGATGACCGTTAAGGGTGTCAGGAACCCAATTATCCGCCTACAAGTTAATCAAATTCCCACTTAAGACCTGCCATCTTGAATCGCGGATGATCAGGTCATGACCCTCCAGAAGGCTAGACCAAACCCACAACGCACGCCTGTCCTTCTTTGCAGTAAAAAATGATTCGTGAGGGAAATATCTATCCTTCAAAACCTTGCCCTATAGTGAGTCTGGCTTGTGAAGGAGACACCAACACTGCTTGACGAGGAGGGCAGAGTTAAAATCTTTCAAGCTGCGAAAACTCAACCCTCCATCTTCCTTGGCACGACCCAAGTCGTCCCATCTCAACCAGTGGATTCCCCGATCCTTGTTTCTGTTTCCCCACCAGAACTTAGCCAGGACAACATCAATCTCACTGCAAAGACGATCGGGTAGGTCAAAAATATTCATAGGGTAAGTAGGAACAGCAAGGGCAACCGTCTTTATAAACACCTCTTTACCTGCCTGGGAGAGGAATTGTTGTTTCCACCCCAAAATTTTTGCGAGGACCATTTCCTTTATGAAAGCCAGCGCATCACGTTTCAATCTCCCCTACACCATGGGGATCCCTAGGTACAACCCCGGGTCCTTCACCACCGGCATATCAAGGATGACGCTGAGCTCCTGAGCCATAGCCATATACGTGTTAGCACTAAAAAAGACTGTTGATTTTTGAAGGCTTACATGCTGACCAGAAGCATAACAGTAAGCTTTCAATAAATTCGACATATTCCTGCAATTATCAGGAGAATCTTTTAGAAACACGAGCGTATCATCAACGAATAGTAAGTGGGAAAGCCGTGGGCCATTCAGACTGATTGGAATACCCTCAAGGAATTGGAGATCAGCAGCCCTCTTGATGAGGCGCGAGAGAACTTCACTGACAATAAAAAATAGATATGGGGATAGAGGGTCCCCTGCCGCAGCCCCTTCGACGATTTAAAGCTTTTCCCAGGCTGCCCATTAAGAAGTACATAGAATTGAGCAGACGAAACACATTGCATGATGATACTCACCCAAACTTCACAGAATCCCATTTTCCTCATCACAGCCTCCAAAAAATCCCACTCAACCCGGTCATATGCCTTGTTCATGTCAAGCTTGATACCCAGTTCGAAACGGTGCTTAGCTTTCCGGAGCTTCAAGAAATGGAAGACCTCATGGGCCAGAATAATATTATCCTGGATTTGGCGGCCATGAAAGAAAGCATTTTGATTGGGGGAAATCAACTCCGGCAAAAAAGGTTTCAGCCGATTGGCAAGAATTTTAGATAAAACCTTGTAGGAGTAATTGCAAAGACTAATGGGCCTAAATTGGTTCACCGTTTCTGGGTGTGGGACCTTGGGCACCAAAACATTATGAGTCTCGTTGATCAAGTTCGAGCAAGCTCCCCCACCAAGGCAATTAGCAGCCATCCCCATCACCTCCGGAGAAATGATTTCCCAGAAGTTCTGAAAGAAGACTCCCTGAAACCCATCAGAGCCAGGCGCTTTCAGCCCACCCATCTGGGCCAGTGCCCCCCGATCTCCCCCACATCCATCTGCTTACCAAGCGCAAAATTCATCTCGACAGTAACCGTAGGTTCAACACACTCTAGAATGTTCCCCTAATGACGACTTCTCTCTGAAAGAGAACAAGCGCAAGAAGTGATCATCAACCACCCACCGGATGCTTGAGATATCATCCATCCAATTCCCGTTTGCATTTTGGATCCTACCAATATGGTTAGACCGCCAGCGCTGAACCGTCGATTGGTGGAAGAAGGCGGTGTTAGCATCCCCCGTTTGGAGCCATTTAACACGGGATCTCTGAAGCCAGAATTGTTCCTCCTGCTCCTCTAGCTTGTTAATCTTCTCCGTGGTCACCTTAATCTCCTCAATGTTTACCCCCCAATTCTCTTATAGCCTTCCCAGATGGTCAGAGAGGGAAGCAATATCGTTCTTCATGCTTCTGAAAGAAGTAGCATTCCACCTCTTAAGATTTCTTTTATCACTTGGATTTTCCTGTGCCATTTGTTCAACCACGAACCCTCGACATCCAAGTGCCAATTTTTTTCGATAGTCTTTGCACCCCGCCTCTTTGCACCAGAACGCTTCGAACTTGAACATGTGGTTGGTCTGCATACCTTCGGGATCTGTGTCAATGATTAGGGGAGAATGATCAGAGGCTCGGGCCATCTCGTGGGTGACGGTGGTACGAGGCCACCTGGCTTGCCAGGCCCCATTCACTAGACCCCTATCGAGGCGCTCTTGAACCAGGGAATTGTTGCGGGTTCCTCGCCAGGTGAACTTAGGACCAGTGAAACCCTGATCTATCAGCTCCATGTTATCCATGAACTTCTGCAAATACCTAGGTCTATGAAACGTACCTTGAGACCCACCATCTTTCTCACAATTCCACAAAATTTCATTCAGGTATTCTTCACAGAACTAAGGCCTTCCTTGCGGTTCCAGTTGCTGAGAAATCCATCTGCAAAGATCCCTTTTTTCATCCCTATAAGGGTTCCTGTAGACCCAGGATGCCCATAACCATTCCGACTCACCCTTCACTCTCACCTCAAAATGAATCAGGTTTTTAGACGATCTGAGAATGTGAACCTCAATTAAATCATTCCACCACAGACTGAGCCCCTCCCCCTCCCCCCGCATCACCTATTGGGGGAACATCAAAACCACACTAATATCCCATCCTTCTACGAACACCTTCAATCCTGTGATTTTTCATTTTAGTCTCAGAGAGAAAAACCACAAAAAGGTCTATATTGTCTAATCAGCCCATGAAGGGCCCGAACCATAGTGTCCGACCCTAGACCACGACAATTCCACAAGAGAAAGATCATGGCGATCTTGCTGCTGTTCCGGGCTAGCCGCCACCACCACAGTTTGAATCCCCGACATTAGTTGCCTTACAATTTCAGTCAACCATATCCTAGATTAGAACCTCCAAAAGATTCTCCTCTACCATATAGTTACCGAGGTTCAGTTAACCTCTCTTCTTGATAGTTGGCCCCCTCACCAATCTCCTCCAACCTTTCCTCCTAGCATTACCCGAGCTACAACCATCGCCATTCACCTTCTTGTAATGTTGCTTCGAGTTGACCTTGGACCCCTCAGCTGCCAATTTCATTCCCAGCTTCCCAAAAACCGTCGCAAGGTGGTTTTTTCTGAGCATCCGTCACCTGTTTTCAGGATTGACTATTGCGAGATAGAGGGGGCTTCGAACCATAAGGCCAATCCCGGTGTTGTGGGACTCCGCAACTGGCATAGTGGCCCCATAATTGGAAATTCCAATAGGATTAACCTTGCCCCGCTCATCACCGCTGACACTCCTATCTTGGACCCTCTTACCCCCTCCCATAAAAAGCCTAATCTGCCATTGAGACGGGCCCTCGCTGATTAATAGTTGAGGCCCAGCCGGGTGAGACACCTCCTGCATTTGAACCCTCGTATTGCTACCTGCTCGGGCCCTGTTAGAGTATCCCTCCAAGAATGTGGCTTGCCTACTTTCCCTGCTCACTCCAGCATACCTCCACTGACCTTGAAATGTCACTTCATGTATGGTGCTTTCAGGAACATCGTGAACCATCTTCATTCGAGTCCAGTAGCCATATCTCGCAGCACTATTTGTGTTTGGTTGGAATGAGCACTCAGTATTATCATGCCCAATTCTCCCACATTTATAACAGAAATTCTACAGTCTCTCATAGCGGAATTCGACCCAGGAATCACGGTCCTCCTTCCTCGCCAACCAGCATCCAACTAGTAAAGGGTTATTAGTGTCCACCAACACTCTTACCCTAATGAAACCCTTAGCATGTACCAGGTTCTCCACCTCTAGGACCTCCCTTATTTTTCTCGCCAATTGCTGGGCATTCTCGGAAGAGGTCAGATACATAGGGACCCCTCTCATTTGGACCCAAAATGGGACTAGATGCATCTGAATTTCTTCCATAGCAAGGTCACACGACCATCTCTTAACCATGAAATTTTGATTCATTACAGCCCATGGAACCTGGTCGAGAATCTTGGATGCCATATCCTCATCTCTAGCTATGATGATAAAAGTATTCTCTTTGACCTAGTTAATCTGAAGCTCGCCAAACTCTTTCCAAGCATTTCTTAATATGTTCCTAACCCCCACTTGTTAAGATGGTGGTTGACCTAAGCCTCGCCCACTAGTTTTACCCCCTGCTGTAATAACTTTTACCCAAAATAACCTCAATTTCATTGAGGCAAGCCCAGCCCCCTTTGTTTAGGCCCAAAACCCAGCCCAAGGTTGGGTTCAATTACCCAACTCGTGAGCTCTCTCTTCTTCCTCACTCTCCTTCCTCGAAAACTCTACAACTCTCTCTCTCTCGAAACCCTCTCATCTTTCTCTTTCCCTCCGTGACCTCACCCACACACATAGAGACAGACACATGCACTAGCTCGAGGAAGGCGCCAACATCATCATAATAACCTCGTTCTTTTGTCTCTCTCTCCCTTTCCATTTAGCTGCGATTCCTTCGTTTTTCCAATTAGGTAAGCTTGAATTTACCTCTTTTCGTTTTAGTTGAAGTTTGGGTGTGTTTTATTAAGTGCTATACTCGTGATTTTCAAGGGTGTTGGAACGAAATCGGCTCGGGGAAGAGCTAAACCCAATTTCGGGGAACAGTGGGTGTGCGAACTCAGGCCCGACCATCTCCGACCGTTCTACGACAAACAAAGGGTATAATCTCACTCCTCTTTCTTTCCTTTTCAAATTGGTACCTAGATCGGAGCTTAAATTTGCATGTTTGCAGTCGGCCGGAGCTGTAGAAGCTCCGATGTTCTTCTAATTAGGGCTTAAAGCTCAGCCCTTTTGTGAGGCCTTAGGGTCGGCCTGTATGAGTGGGAGTGTGTGTGGGATGTATACGTATGTGTGTGTTGAGTTTGGGCCGAGTGTGAGGGCTTTGTGAGTGTGTATGTTGTGTATGTGTATGTGTGCATGTGTGTGCCATGTGAGTGGGTATGTGTGTGTTATGCATGTACGTGTGTGTACCATGTGTATGTGTGGGTTGTGTGCTGCGTGGTGTAGTGTATGTGTATGTGTGTGTGCATGCTGTGCATGTGCGTGCGTGTGTGTGTAGTTTATATGTTATGCATGTTGTGCATGTGCGTGCGTGCATGTGTGTGAGTGTGTGTGTATGTCTTGTGTGCACTGTGTAATTATGTGCAGTGCAGTGCAGTGTGTGTGTGTTGTGTAAGTATGGGTTGGGCTTAAAGCCCGGCCCTGTTGTGAAGCCTTTGGGCTGTATAGTGTGCCGTGAGTATGTGTGTGTGTGTGTGTTATGTGTGTACTGTGCAGTTATGCACAGTGCAGTGTGTGTGTGTGTGTGTTGTGTACCGTGTGTGTGTGAATATGGGTTTGGGCTTAAGCCCCAAACCACCCATTTGTTCCTAAACTATCCAAACCCAAAATCCAATAGGTCCTAACCCTATTTAACCTAAACCTCAACTCTAATCCGGATCCAAACCCAAGACCCATTTCCATTTCTTGGAATTTGATAGGAGCATATTTATGCGACTTAGTATGCTTGTTTTCGTTCATTTATGTTCTTAGTTCTTAGTTATGTTAGTAGTTTAAGCCATTTTCGTGTGTTTGTAGGTTCTATGGGCTAAGGA
>JADOBS010299900.1:0-10168 GCA_015708375.1 Cydonia oblonga | reverse complement strand
GTGGTTTGGCCGGACAACGGCTCGAAAGTGGATAACCCTTTTCGAGCAGTTTTCCGGCCAAACCACTGCGAGTTAGCAGTAATGAAAGATACCATTCTCTTTGTCTCATCGAGAAGTATGATTTTTATTTTTGAATCACTTGATTTCGTTGAGTATTGAAGAAGTTATGAACGTTTAAACTTTACCCAGTTTCAGGCGAGTTTTCCAGTTTTCCCGCGGACCAGTCACGTTTCAAGCTATTTTCCGGCCATATCCGACAATCATTGGGCTTCCAAATAGGTATAATCTTGTTCTACACTTTATTATCTTCATTTTTATATATTATGGGTCGAATTTGATTAAGAATCGATTGAGTCAATAAGCTTTGGAAATTACCCAAAGAATTTTTAACGGAATGACCAAAATCATGGATGGTGGACAATCTCAGGGATCATTTCTATTGATCATGCAAATCTCAGGAACTATTTTGTATAATAAGCCTAATTTGAATTTGTACTTGATGGTAATTATGCGCTAGGGTATAAAGACAATTAGCATTTAAAGTTTAAGTTGAGTATAGAAAGAGGTTATATGAGCTCAAATAAAAATTCCCAAAAAAGAATTTTGATGAAGGAAGATATAAATAATAATTTTGCTCAATACTTAGAAGTTCAAACAGGATCCCATAATTTGTACAAGTTATTTAAACTAATCAAATTATGAATTTCATTGTCTTCCTCTGCTGAAGAGGAAATAACTCTTGCGCCCTGCTTCTTTTTCCATCATCGCCAAATCCTTCAACATGAATAGTCATGACTCCTGCAGCTACGAAAAGAAAAACATCCTGCAACTCAAGTGAAATCAATAAGATCGATCCCCTAGTTTCATTTTGTTAGTAATCTTTAGACTAATCAAGTTTATGAATTTTAATCCCTGTCTTGAAGCAGATGCAATCATTAGTTTTTTTTCTCCCAATTCTGTTGAATTTGGTATTGATCATGGTTATGTTATGATTTCTACCTTACACGATCCTTGATGATATTCTAAATGTGGAAATATTTTGGAGAATTATTATTAGCACTCTAAAAATTTCATTTGGCACTCCAAGCTTTCTATAATTAGAAAGAAAAATACATTTGTGATGAGTGTAGAATGAGATTTTTGGAGTGTTAATAGCAGTTCCCTATTATATACATACATTCTGCACAATCAGACATCTATTTCGCTTTCAACCCACAACTAGCCACCATCAACAAACAAAAACAAGAAAAATTACCATCGATATACATCGAGAAAATGAGTACGACGAAGACAAATTACCATTAGTGATATGAAATGAAGAAGAAAGCACTACAAGAGGAAGCCAAGAAAATCAAGGGTTCAAAGAACATACGCAGTTGATACGTACATCGGTATAATTAATATAGGCATACAAATGTTTTTATCGATGGATGGTGATTTTGAAGTTTGATCCTTTGTCGATATGGATTTATAGATGGATGGTAATTTTACACCTCCTGAATTAATTGATCTTTTTTTTTTTGGCTTATTATACAAAATGGTTTCTGAGATTTGCATGATCGATAGAAATTATCCCTGAAATGTAAAATCAATAGAAATAGTCCCTGAGATTGTCCATCATCCATGATTTTGGTAATTTCGCTAAAAACTCTTCGGGCAATTTTCAAAGCTTCGTAACTCAATCGATTCTTAACCAAATTCGACCCATAATATATCAAAATGAAGATAAGAAAGTGTAGAACAAGATTATACCTATTTGGAAGCCCAATGATTGCCGGAAAATATCCTGAAAGGTGACTGGTCAGCAGGAAAATGAAAACTCGCCGGAAACTGAGTAAATTTTAAACGTTCATAACTTCTTCAATACTCATCAAAATCGAGTGATTCAAAAACGAAAATCATACTTCTCGATAAGACGAAGAGAATGATATCTTCTTGACTGCTAACTCGACGTGGTTTAGCCGGAAAACTGCTCGAAAGTGGCTAACTCAAAAATAGTTAGCCACTTTCGAGCCGTTGTCCGACCAAACGACTGCGAGTTAGCCTTCAAACAATGAACCATTCTCTTCGTCTCGTCAAGAAGTATGATTTTTGTTTTTGAATCACTTAATTTGGTTGAGTATTGAAGAAGTTATGAACGTTTAAAGTTTACCCAGTTTCCGGCGAGTTTTCCAGTTTTTCCGCGGATCAGTCAACTTTCAGGCTATTTTCCAGCCATATCCGTCAACTACTGGGCTTCCAAATAGTATAATCGTTTCTTAACTTTCCTATCTTCATTTTGATATATTATGGGTCAAATTTGGTTAAGAAACGATTGAGTTATGAAGCTTTGAAAATTGCCCGAAGAGTTTTTAACGGAAGGACCAAAATCATGGATGATGGACAATCTCAAGGACCATTTCTATTGATTTTAAATCTCAAGGACCATTTCTATTGATCATGCAAATCTCATGGACCATTTTGTATAATAAGCCCTTTTTTTTTGTTAAACAATAGATTTTGTTAGATTAAATGTTAGATTAGTCACCAACACTGAGGTATACAAAATGTATCTTCAATTTGTTGTGTTTTTGTTTCTATTGATCATTTGAAGTGTGTATATGTTAATGTTAACCTTTGAATTTTGAAAAGCGATTATCAACCATGAACAATGCGAGTCATTTTGCATATTGGTGTGTGCGCGCGCGCAACTCTTTTTATGTCTCCCTGTGATAGGTTGGCATGCAGTGTGCACAAATGTTTCTGTCATTGTTCAAATTCTAGTCTGCAAGTTGCGTTTAAATTTTATGTTGATAAAAGCTTTCCAATTTTCTTATTTATTTTATGTTTCCCTCTCTGTCTCTCTAACTTTTTTGTCTTTCTTTCAGTGAACCTCCAAAGCATGTCGATGCATCGATAATCATTCAGGATCATGTAGGTGTGGAATTATGCAATATTAACGTCAGGTTCTCTTCTTTGGACTCAGTAATACTAACGTTATATTCTCCTCTTTGGATCTTTTTTCAATGGGAAACTGTATGCAGGATCATGATACGTTCTACCAGTCCACGAAGAGATGCTCAATGAGCAAGGTAATGTTGTGGAGGGCATACTGGCCGCACCAACCAGCACCTTTTTGGGTGGTTCCACATCAGCAGCACAAACAGTCCAAATTATAGTAGTGTGAGGAAGGCGGGCAGATAAACTGACACAGCACAAATTTCATGCGGACCCAAATGACCATGTGGCTGTCCTAAAGGTGTTGTTTGTGAACAAGATAGCCTATCTACTGCCGTATTATCGCTTTACCTCCAATCTGACATTAATGAATGAATCTTTGAGTTTCTGATGCCATGGGATAGATGGTGTGGGAGTCCCGAAAATTGAAGTGGTGTACATCACTGCCAATTTCCCAACTTAGAAACGTATAAATTCACAAGACGATGCAGAACCATCAAGTCACAAGACTGAAGCGGCAACAAAGAATACGGAATGCTCCAAACCTCATAGCATGTGCTATCGATGGATAGTGATTTTGAAGTTTGATCATTTGCAGACATGGATTTATCGATGGATAGTAATTTTACACCTCCTGAATTTGTTGACCTTTTTTTAAAAATGATTTCTACCTTACACGATCCTTGACGATATTCTAAATGTGGAAATATTTTGTAAATACATAAATTTTTGCACAATCGGACATCTATTTTGCATTCAACCCCCAACTTGCCACCAAACAAAAACAAAAATAAGAAAAATTACCATCAATATACATCAAGAATATGAGTATGGCGGAGACAAATTACCATCAGTGATATGAAACGAAGAAGAAGGAACGACAAGAGGAAGCCAAAAAGATCAAGGGCTCAAAGAACAAACGCAGTTGATACATACACAGGTATAATTAATACAGACATACAAATTTTTTATCAATGGATGGTGATTTTGAAGTTTGATCCTTTACCGACATGGATTTATCGATGGATGATAATTTTACACCTCTTGAATTTATTGATCCTTTTTTTTTTTTTGTCAAATGATGGATTTGGTTAGATTAGTCACCGACGGGGTTCAAACCTATGCCGTCATGCAATGGCTCAATACATTTTCACCATTATGGTAAAGGGCCACCGACGGAAAGCATGGATGGAAGGCACCACGTCAGGGAGAAAGAACGTGAGTCTTCCACTTCAAATCTTCTTTATCCAGGCGATGCCACAACTTTTGTGCCTAGAATGACATCATCTCTTTGCCTAGAACAGCATCATCTTTTTCTTCTATGTGAGCTTTTGTGCCTAGAACGGCATCATCTCTTTCTTCTATGCGAGCTTTTGTGCCTAGAACGGCATCATCTCTTTCTTCTATGCGCCTTCTTTCTTTATGCAGCCTCATCTTTGGCTTCGTTCTTTTGTTCTTTTTCCTTCGTGCTCTGCTGCGTGCTTTGTTCAACAACCATTTCAACCCTACATGTGGCAGCCACTGCAGTTGTTGTTCTCATGGCGGAGGACTTCATTCATAAGCACCTTCTTTTATGCCTTCGGTGAGAAAAATAGAGCATGATGCGTCGCTGGGCTCGCTGATCGGAGAACAGTTCCGGGAATGGCGTGGCTGCTGCAATGTTGCCGTCGGTATTGTGGCTGTGTTGGTGTTTGACAGCTGTTGCAGCGTTTTGGAAGGAAGGAAGGATCGCAGGAGTTGGGGGATTCCCCGACGGTCGGCGGTTATTTTTGAAATTTCCAGAGCTCCACCTTTTTCCTTGCTTTGGGGAATGGAAGACGTTGAAGAAGCAAACCGGCCCAAAAGAGATTAAAAAGAATGAAATGGCTTATACCTTCAAATGCTTTGTAGCTTTTCCTACTCCTTATTCTTGCGTGTAGCACTTGATCTCTTCTTCTTCTTTTTTCTTTGTTTCTCTTTTGCTTTTGCTCTTTTGCTTTGCCTCTCCTCCTCTGTCGTCTTCACTGTGCTCTGCTGTGTCTCGCTTTCTGCCGCCCTCCCGTATGTCTCTTTTTCTGTCGTCCTTGTTTCTCCAGTTTGCTTTGGCTTAGTGCCTTTTATAGGCGAACGGTGGAAACGGAAGTTGTGGTTAGTGGGTGAGTGCTACCACGTACTCTGCACAGTGGGATATCCCCAGAAAACCACCCACGTCTCCAGTTGTGAAGTGACTTTAAAATCAATAACCTCCATACTGTTTTCACCCCTTAAAAATAGGCACTTGCAATCCCCACACAGCTCCATGTCTACTCCACTTCTTTTATATTTTTATTTATTTATTTTCTCTGTGAAAATATACGATTCAACACTTGTAAGTTGCATCTTAAGCTTCAGGTAAACAGGAGAGGCAGATATGTCAACCGGGTTCCTAGAAATATCGTTTGAAGATAAGAGACCAGTTGGCTGTGCAACATCCACGTCAAAAACCACATTATCATACTCGATAGTCTCCTCATACTCCAAAGCATTTGAATCTGAATCAAAAGTAGGACCATCTGCGGCTCATGATTTGGCAGAAAGGAGATGGAGGCTTTGCAGATTGTTGCGAAAGCAGTGCTTCCACCATCTCCTTGATTCATACAATTCGCACCACAAGACTTCTTTTCCAGATAAATCAGAACATCCTGAATAAAAGCAATCTTTCTTCTTGTGGGAATAAAGTAGATGCAAATAAATCTTTGTTCGACCTTATGAGGTTTTACCAGAATAACAATCTTTCTACTTGCACTGCCGTCTGCTTTGATATCTGCAAGTACAGCAAACTGGTTTGAGCTGCCTTACATCGTGGAGTTAGTTTTACTTTCTTTCTTCCAAAATCTGCTCATTCGTCAACTTCTTGCGGTAATTAAGCTTTGTGTTCGTGCATAATGAAGTCGAATTTAAATTATAACTAGCTGCAGACAAGTAATTATTCTTTCTGTGCAAATTAAAAAGAAAATCAAGTTGAGTTTAAGAGAGCAGCTCTCCATTATTTGGTCACCAAATTTACAAATCACCAAAAGTAAAATTAAAAACGGATTCATTCAGTTCAATCATAATTTTACATGATCATCTAGAACAAAACACCATAATAGACAAATAAAGAAACATAAAAATTATTCAGAGGTGAAATTTAAAGCCGGTGAAAATCGTCTTAATACAGGCATGAAAAATTGAGCTTGTTCAGACCTATGATCTGAGTAAACAACAGTTAGGTCAATGGCTGCGAGTTGACACTAATAAGCACTGCGCAGCTGCACTCCTACAGGCACACAAATTCTACACTAGCAGGCACTTTTTTCTTGAGGTGTTGGATGGCATGATCTCTTGCATTCGCTTCCTCGTTCTCCAGTAGGTAATTGATCTCGATTCCCGTAGGCCAACACCAAAACCGGACAGGATTTATAACAATCTTCTCCAGTGCAACAGCATTCTTCACCAAGTACCTGACATGCTTTACGCAACAATTGTTACCCCGATACCCTGCTATTTCTACCACCTTGAGGCAGTGATGGGGTTGTTTGGAAACTTTCTCTAGTATTGCCATGTCCTCTTTGGAGGATCCGAAATCCAACTGCAACAAGGAAAGCAAACAAAACCGGATTCAAAACAAACCCCGTTATTTATTCTTTTGGTTCTTCGAGAATACAGGTAACAGAGAGATCATGAGAGGATATGAACGCACAAAAACATTCATGCATATATCAAGTTTTACTTTGGCAACCTATCAATAACAAAGGCATACAATACATACATACCCCCAAAACAAGGCTGCGCAACTCAGGAGCTGCCTTCATGAAAGAAGCTAAGCGACCAAGGGACAGACAGTAGTCGGCATCCACTAATAATTCCAAATGCTTTAGATTTGATAACGCGGGAAACACATGATTCTGATTGTAGACCTGAAAGCCAACAACAACTGAGTAAGGGACACGACAATACTTGATCTCAACCAAATAACATGGGATAAGTATGCTAACCGCTTTCCTGATATCCAGCTTCAGGGTCTCTAAATGAGAAAGACAGCATGAGAGTTGACTGAACGCAAGCCTTATGAATTCAGCAAAAGTGCCCCACTTGTAAATGGATACCTCAACCAGCAGGGGCACATTATTCAAACTCAAATCTATTATCGGTCCACAATGAATAAAGGAGACAATGTTTGCACCAGAGATCTCAATGAATCTGAGATCAAGGCAATACTTTATCTCTAAATATTTCAATGCGATGGAGGGACCTGTCACTCTTAGCTTGACTAAATCTTTGGCAAAACTCAGCGACAGATGTTCTAGAACTGGACAGTTGGACAACAAGAACTCAACAGCATCGCCAGTCACACCAACATGTTTAAAGCGAACGACTCTGAGGGACTTGAAAGAAGCAATATTGTATCCACAAGGGCGTAGGCTTGGAAGGTTAGAAAACAGGCCCTTTTGCTTTTCCGGACCCAATAGTAGTTTGTGGGGAAATGTGTAGTCATCATCATGGAAAGCAATTGAGTCTGTCCAAAGCTCCAACTCAAGTATTTGAACCCTCTTTTCCATTGCAAATTGGATCCATTTGGCAATGGAACCTGCAAAGTCGCGTTGCAGAAAAAAGCAAACCCGGAAGAGTTCAATGCATTGGCCTCTATGTTGGTAAAGAACGTGGTCGACCCACTCGACGTAGAGGCGGCTTTCCCGGTCTCTCACTTGTTCTTCGAGGTCCAAGAAGCAGTTCATAGTATCGCCTACTTCAAAGTTAACAGGGTCAAAACTGAGAGTCGTAGTAAATGCCCAGACATGGCGCCATCGCCTAGAAAGAATACTAGTGGCTGCTGCTTCCTTTAGTGGCAAGAGTGACACTATACGGACAAGAACTTCTTGAGGTAAATTACTTATTCGGTCCTGCAGCACCGCCCAGCTGTGCCTATCATCCTTTTATATAAAATGTATACCATGACAGAAAAGAAGAGATAAGTACATTCTTATTAGCCAACAAACTTTAAAAAAAAGCAAAAAATCATAAACATAATCCCAAAGAGTGTTGCTGGGTAATCTTATGCGTTCGATTGGGAATGTACTTACAAATTTATTTGTCAGTGCATCAGTGACCTCTCGAGGATCCCGCAACCTACTCCATTTTCCAGGGTAACCAGGGGATTTTTCAGAAATGATTGCTCTGGCCATTTCTCGAAGCAAATCATGCATATTCAACTTGTTGCGTTCGACAGACACAAGGCACCGTTCGCAGAGGACACTGATTCCTATTTTTGCAGCAAATTCACCTAATACTTTTATGACATAGTCCTTGTCCCATCCAATAAAGAAAGAAGATATGTCCAGGAATATAACCTTCTGTGTATCATCTAACCCTTCAAAGCTTATTCTCAGTAGTTCTATTATTTTTCCATCCGGAATTCTTTCCAATTTCTTCAATCGACTTTTCCACTCTACTATGGTTCTTTTAGCAAAAGAAGAACCTAAAACTTCAAGGGCTAGTGGCAAACCTCCACAGTAAGTAACAACATTTTTTGAGAGTTCAAGATATCCTTTGTTAGGCCAACTATTACCAAAGGCATGCCTACTAAAGAGCTCTAGAGCTTCTCCTTCATTCAATTTATGAGCCAAATATATCTCGTCCACTTCCACTTGCTTTAGTAAATGTTCATCTCGTGTCGTTATGATAATTCTGCTTCCTGGACCAAACCAATCATGATTTCCAGCTATTGCATTGAGTTGTTCCACTTCATCAATGTCGTCTATGATGACAAGTACCCTTCTATGTCGAAATTGTTGTTTTATCAGACTGATTCCTAAACCAACACTACGAATCATCTGAGACTTCGTCTGTTTCAAGATGTCAAAAACTAGCGTTTCTTGCAAATATATCAGACCATGCTTGCTTGTAGTGTATCTCACGTCGGCAAGGAAACTTTTGAATTCAAACTTATGATGAATTTGGTTATAAATGGCTTTGGCAATTGTTGTTTTACCCAATCCACCCGTCCCCCAAATTCCAACCATGACGACATCATTTGATCCACCATCTGAAAGATGACTGATTATATGTTGAACGCGAGAATTGATTCCAACTGGATGCTTTGCGACATTTAGTTCGTTTGTGCTCGGAAGCCATTCCGTAATAACATAGTCAACAATTTCTCGAATAAGCTCTGCTTCGCGCCTTAAAATTTGATATATTAGTAGGAGCTATCAGTATATAAACAATTTTCTTTGCTTCATATATATATATATACTAACTAGCTACTGGCTAGTATGTGCTTTTGTGATCAACTGGAACAAAAGAAACAGTCATTCTTTGATGTATAAAAGTAATTAAACTCCAATTACGGTTTACGTTTTATACGAGAGATAAGGTGTATTAATTAGGCATGTTAGTTAGAGTAGTACAACTTAAATCTTGAAAAGCAAGTGAAAGATTACCCATTGTCATTGATTTGAGCTTGGTAGCCGGACAAACTTGCAGCTTCTTTAAGAGCCTCTCTCCACTTCTTAACCCTTTCTTTTTCATATTCACGTTTCCGGTCATCTTTTTCTTCACCGATGTCCAATTTGTGTTTCTGAAATGCTTGGGCTACATCTTCTTCCAGCTTCCTGACATGCGAAGGATCAACGTGATAGAATATTGGTAAAACATGTTGCCCCAGTTTGGATCTGCACCCCATGATCTTCACCAGCTCGTCAAGACACCACCTCGAATGCGCATACCTCTTTGAGAATACAATGATCGAGATCCTCGACTCTTCGATTGCTCGTAACAGTTCCTCTTTCATTTCTTTCCCTCTTTTGAGATCGTTGTCATCCTTAAAAGTCATATATCCCCTGTCTTTTAATGCTGCGTAGAGGTGGTCTGTGACGCCCTTGCGCGTGTCTTCGCCTCTGAAGTTCAAGAAGACATCGTACTTCCAAGATTTTGACTTGGAGGAGGATGAAGAGGAGACTTCGTGGGCTGTCATGGGGGTATCCACTGTTGTGGCACTGCAGTGGTTCAGAATACGACTGAAACAATAGCAGTGGTTGTGGTTTTGTTGCCGAACAGATGATACGGTATTGCAGTGGTTCAGAATACGACTGAAACAATAGCAGTGGTTGTGGTTGTGGTTGTGTTGCCAAACAGATGATACGGAAATACCGAAACACAAGTCTTATAATATATCTGGGCAACAAACAATTCAAAAAAAAAAAAAAAAGACAACAAAAAAAGGTGCAATTTT
>JADOBS010299899.1:0-10167 GCA_015708375.1 Cydonia oblonga | reverse complement strand
AAGCTAAGTGTGGGGGTATTTGATAGGGGCATATTTAGGCCACTTAGTTAGCTTGTTTCCTTGCATTTAGGTTGTTAGTTCTTAGTTATTTTAGTATTTTAAGCTATTTTCGTGTGTTTGTAGGTTCATAGGGCTAATGAGGCAAGAAAGTGCATTTTGGTGCATTTTGGAGCAGTTTTGGACCAAGAATGGATAGTACATGCTTGGAGCAAAGTCGATGGACGAAATTGAAGACCAAAGGAGGCTAGGATTGAGTGAAGAGATGAAGAAATGAATTCAAGACAAATGAAGTTCAGAATTGGAAACCAAGTTTCTATTTGTGGAGGTTTCCATTTGTGGAGGCTTCCATTTGTGAAGGTTTCCATTTGTGAAGGTTTCCAATTGTGATGGTTTCTATTCTTGGCTTAGAAGTTTCCTAATCCTAATTCACCTATGTTCCAGCTACAAAGAGGTGTCCAAAACATGTTGGGGCATTTAATTACTTGTTCTAGAAGTCCTAAACCTGCCCAAAAGTCCATGCCGCACCTCTTTATGATTTGATCCTCCCTTTTCTGCACATATCCCTCTTTCTTACCTATTTTCTGACCCAAAATTACCTTCCCTTTTGTTTCAATTCTTGCCGCACAAGGGGAGAGGATTTTTACCTATTTTGTGCCTCAAAACACATTCCTAAATCTGTCCCCCAATCTCTGCCGAATTTCCTTTCCTATTCTCTTTAATTCCTGCACCTTACTTGCCTATTTTCCGTTGATTTCTGACTTTTAATTGTATGAAAAAATAGCTAAGTTATTTCCTTCCCTAAAATACATCAAAACCGTGCCTTCTCCTCTCCCTATATATAAACAATTATGCCACACCATTCAGGCCTCTCTACACACTTTTCTGCCATTGCATCCACCTATCTACCTATCCATCCTCTATCACCCATCACCACAGATTCTATACACACCCCTAACCCTCTTTACATAACCTGCCACAACCCTTAGACCATCCATTCACCACTTACACCTTTGTGTCGCATATTTGCAAGGAAGGAGGATTGCTTGGAGTTGTGCTAGCCATTCAATTTGGATTGCTGGAGCATTCTAGGTGTAATCTACTTTGGTTTTCCATGTTTAATTTCAATTGTTTCTGTTTAATTGCAAGTATGAGGAACTAAACCCCTACTTAGTTAGTGATAAGAATATACATTTTCTAACTATTTATAGGATCCAGATCTCTCATGATTAGTTCCATATGGATAAAACTCCAATGGCCAAAGCCTTTTTCCCTGCCTCTCTTCCCCCTCAATTCATTTTTCTGCCTCGCACCACCATACCCTACCGTTGTTAACAAACCCCAAATTCAATTGCAGGTTATATGTGCTCTAAGTCTAATTTCTTTTTTCGTTACCCCTTAGTCTTTTAGCTTTTTATTCAAGGTTCTATTTCTTCTTTCACTAATGGAGCGTTTAGGAAGTCCAAGTATCGTTCCCACAAACAGATTCTAATTCACTCTCCAATTTGATAAACTAAACCAAATATAATAATATTAACGACACACAAACCCAAACAACGCACTAGACTCGATCTTAATTAATAAATCAATCAAGGATGTGAAGAATTTGTTGTGATGATTTTATAAATGAACAAAAATAGAACCTTAAATGAAAACTAAAATTAAAGAGAAGAAACCGTTGTGTTTTAAAACAAGTGATAAAAGTCTAGGGATTTGGAATCAACCACAACCAATCTAGTTTAGGTTTCAATGCATTCAACGGATCTTTCAATTCTTTAGATGATAATTCTCGTATCTAAGTCCTTGTCAGGCACATTAGACCATAGTTTTCCTTAAGTGAATGATTCTCTCCTAGTTCAGGTACAGATCGTATATCCTAACATGTAATCTATCCTGGTTAAGGCATAAATTTAACAAATAGGACTGTTTACGCTCTAGAAAACAAGAGAACCAAGCAAACCATTGCTCTTTGTCAAGCAATAATGTAATTTATCACACTTAACCACAAGAAGCTAATTGAATTATATTGCTAGTTCAGCCTCAAATTCATCTTCCAGTCTTACTAGATCCAAAGTCCTAAGGTGATCAATCAAAGAACTCAAACAAAAAGTAACAATTCAATCAGTGATTAAGCATTCATCTCAAAGAAACTAGAAATCCAATGAATAACATTAAAAACCATAAACATCTATGCTAGGGTATCATCCTAACCCTAGAAATAGAGTTTAGTTACTCCTAAATTGCAAAAACATAATTAAAATTCTGAAAAACATGAAATACACTTCCACACAATGATGATGAATCGCATAAATGATCGGCAGCTGCTGCTTTCCTTTTTACTCCTTGTTGCGACCTGCTCCTTAGACTCCTTCGAATCCCAAAAGCACGTTCCCAAAAACTCTGTCTCTCCAAAGTCCCTCCGTCTCTCCTCTTTTTATTCCTGAATAAATGCTGAAGTCCTTATTTGATATGACTCTTGACTTTCTCTTCTGACTTGGATTAGTATCTTGATGATGTTGCACATCAAACTATTAAATATATTAACTATGCACCGTTTAGGATAGTCTTTAATTCTTCTAAAAGCTTCCCTTTTGCTTTGCACGTTTCCTTTAATTAAACTTTCCAAATCTGAAATCTCTTTGCAAATCCCGTGTAAACCTTGCTGGCAGACATCCAGTACAAGAACATAGTGTCTTCTAGGAAACTCGGAATCATGAACCGTAAAATTTCTATGAAAGCTAACTTCCATATCTTTCTAATGGTATAAGGCTCAACAGCTGATTCAAAAGGAGGAACTAAAGTTTAATCTGTAAATTTAGCTGATCCGCACAAACAGCCTCTGCTTCCAGCATGCCAAACTCATTTCAATCGCAAGTGCTCATTTTTATTCTTTCTTCATCTTCACTCTTCAAATCTAGGAAAAACATAAAATTCAGTGAAACAAACTAAATTCACTCAAAAACATAACAAAAATCTAAACTAAAGGGCATGAAAATGTATGCAATTATGATTATATCAGTACTAAGATTGGTATATTGAGCAACAATTCCATGCTCATGCAGAAACAATGCAAAAAGGACCAGGCTGTCTTCCAGATTCACTAAATTTTCCATAATATTTTCCACCCCTATCAATGCAAAACATATAAGTTGCATAAGTAGTGATACGACATGAAATCCATGCACCTTTGTTTGGCAATTAACTTTCACAACTTATGCATCATATATGTCTTCATTGAGCTATCATTAACCTAACCAATGTGACTAAGATATAACCTTATTGTTATGGTTACTGATACAAGCTGATCAATTTAAACCTTGAATTTTTTGCAGTTCTTGAATGATTGAAACAAATTTGTTGTGTTTCAATCATTCAATTACATCTAAAAAACATTCAAAAACATTGATCATAATATAATTTTCAGCATGTTATGAACCTTAAAACCTTCAATCATCAGACATGCTTATCAATCAGGACTTCTAAAGCAAACAATCCCTTAGTTTTAATAGGCCAAAAACAGTTCTTTACATCAGTTATGCATGGCAGACAGTTTAGGGTTTCTTTGGATGTAAGCATAACATTCATGGCTCTTGTTTGCAGTGCATATTACTTAGTCCTATAGCTAGTCGAGATTATTATAGATATGCACGGAAATTATCTTTAACCTTCATACATGCAAGTATCAATCAGAGTAGCGAAAAAGAAACCAGAATCGAAAATTTAAAGAAATAACAGTTCATTCATATTGCATGCATGATTTCATGTATGTTAGTTCTTTATGGATTTTAATTACACAAATGTTGGCTTTGATACCAACTGTTAAACCTGATGCGTTCATGTACATTAAAATACCATTGCACTAACCTTGAGAACTCGTATTCCTAGCATAGTAGCAAGCACTATAATTTCAGCTAACACCCTCTTGCAATTCGAACTTCAAATGATGATCTTCTGCACACACATCACCACTGTATTACTCGAACCTATGGGGAGTTCTCTGAATGTATGTATCGGTGGTGTATGCACAGACCTTCCCTTGATATTTATACTACTACAACCCTAGCATACATTCCCATAATGATATGCTAGGATTCCTTATTGTACAAGGATATAATCTACCAAATCTCAATCCAAATAGGATAGTATCAAGAGCCCTTATTCTCCAATTATAACCAGGTTATATTCCTTTGCTTGGAGTCCAATTTATAGCTTATAACTAAACCCTAATCAAACTTACATGCCACATCAATCTTTGTTAACTATATTGACCTATTAGCCATTGGATTAGAGTCTAACATCCAACATCCAATTCAACGAATTCATATCCAAATGCACATATATAAGCTGAATGAAACATTCATGTTGGTGTGCATATTAAAGAATAAGCATACAACTCCGAAAAATGATTCGCAATAGGTCAAAAGTTCGATTTTAGTTTGAAGAATAAGATAATGATAACGGACATGAAAAACTTACAGGATGAAAGAGAATTAAGGTGTAGATGGTGAGTAGGGTTACTGTTGTTTGCGTGGTCGCAACAAAGATGTTGATGTTGATAGAGAAGGTGAAGAAGAAGAGAGTACGAAGCACACAACTCATAATGATAAAAGAAAGAGAGTGGCACCGTCACCAAGAGAAATTCTTTTTTGTTTGTGTATTGTTTTAATACGGACTTTTACTTAAATTTGGGAGTCAAAAAACTCAGAAACAAATAAAACTACTGTTGTTTTTGGCGTTCCTTTTAAACGTAGTAGGAGTGTTTGTTTTATTTTTCTTTTTTGGTTGGCCTTTATCTGTCTTTGTGAGGAGGATTTGTGTGATGTGTTCTAAAAATAGGATTAGCATGATAACCTAGTAGGACTCGGCGCGGTACTGGACATATCCTGACATTTTGGGAAATTTTATTTCCGCACAAGTTTATTTTAGATGCTTTTTTGGTCAACTTAACCCTGTGATTTTTTACTACATATTTATTTTTAAATTTTCGCTCAAATAGGGCCCTATTGTCCAAAAGGAAACTAGAAAATGGCACATAAGCTTTAAAACACCTAGTAAATCGTCTTCCAATAACTGATACAAAGAGGAAAATTATGAAAAATAGTAACCCAACTTAAGGGTTTCTTTCTAAATCAGCAAGACAGTTCGCCATCATAGGAGATGGGTATTGAGACAATTATTCTAGAATTTGACTCCTCTATAGTTGTGCATCACATTATAAAACTAATATTGAACATTGTCACCCTTTGGCAATTATCATATTTGGGTGTCAATATTTTCTCAGTCGTAGATGAGACTGTATATTCAATGTTTCATTATTCAAAATATTTCCACAAATTACTAGAGTCTTCCCAACCTCATTTGTCTATGAAAAAATGGCAATGGTAGCACCAATGTATTTTATGTGGAACACACCAAATTTTGGTGATTATATAATGATAATTATAAACTCAATATTGTTGTGGCCCATATTTAACTGATAGGGATAGGGGGCCGGTGGCACAGAGAAAATATAGAGAGAGAGAGAGAGATATATATATATATATATATATGTTTGTAAGGTTGTGTAGAGGATGTGATATTCCCCCTACGCAGTGTCTTTATTTATAGTAATAAGAGAGATAAGCAATCCTTCTCCTCCAAGGAATACAAGTCTTAATAGGAAAGAATAATTAGAATCAAATCTAATCTACGATTTACACAATCGCACTTAAATAAGAAGTTTATAACACTCCCTTCTTGAGTGTATAAATAATCAAATAGATTCGGCATCAGGAAGTAAGTCTCACAAAAAAAACCCTACGGGATGTCATCAAGGATATGATCAACTCAAGGTGGGTGCCTCGTCAAAACCTCATTAGGAAGGAAAAACCTAGTGGGAAGAATGCTCATAATTGTAGGAAAAAAGAGTACATTAAGATCAAGCAAGTATACTTCAGGACACTCCTCTTGAGTTTGACACAATTCCAAAGAGAACTAGCAATGTTACAACTCATAAAGTTTACACATACCAATTCCTTGAACAAGCTTCTGAAATGTCACATTCGGTAGTGATTTGGTGAAAAGGTCGGCCTGATTGTCTTGTGAACGGATTTGCATGACTTTAATCTTATGATCCTCATGTTCTTGATGTGAGAATAAGAACTTCGGCATAATGTTCTTGGTGTTGTCTCCTTTGATGTAACCCTTCTTGAGTTGTTCGATGCATGTTGCGTTGTCTTCATCAATCGTCGTCGGGACATCAACGACAAGGTAAAGATTGTAGAAGCTTCGAATATGGCCCACAACTGCTCTCAGCCAAAAGCATTCCCGAGTTGCTTTGTGTAAGGCGAGAATTTCAGCATGGTTAGATGAAGTGGCAACTAAGATATGTTTAGTTGACCTCTAAGAGATTGCGGTGCCTCTAACAGTAAAGACATAACCCATTTGAGAACAGGCCTTGTGTGGATCAGATAAGTATCATGCGTTGGCATAACAACAAGGCATAATCGACTCGAGATAAGGGAATGTGACATCACTCGAGGATCCGTAGGGATAGAACAACCCAGATTCGTAGTACCCTTAAGGTAACAGAAAATGTCTTTAACACCAGTCCAGTGTATGTGTGTTAGTGCATTACTGTATCTTTCCAAAAGATTAACAGCAAAAGAGATGTCGGGTCTAGTGCATTGAGCTAAGTACAATAAAGCGCTTATCACACTTAGATAAGGAACTTCATGCTCCAAAATCTCTTCATTATCCTCATTCGGACGGAATGGATCTCGTTTTGCATCTAGCGATCGAACGACCATATGACTACTTGAAGGCTTCGCTTTATCCTCGTTAAAACGACGAAACACCTTATGGGTGTAGTTTGATTGATGTACTAAGATTCCATTGGAACGGTGCTCTATCTCAAAACCGAGACAATATCGAGTTTTTCCCGGATCTTTCATTTCAAATTCTGACTTTAGGTGTGCGGTAATTCTCGTGAGCTCTTCAGGAGTTCCGATTAGATTTATGTCGTTGACATAAACTGCAACAATCGCAAAACCAGAATATGACTTCTTAATGAACACACAAGGGTATAGTTCGTTGTTCACATATCCCTAACTAGACAAATACTCACTCAGACGGTTATACCACATTCTTCAAGATTGCTTCAAACCGTAGAGTGAACTCCTCAATCGAATTGGGAACGTGTTCCGAGGTTTGGAAATATTTGATCCCGTCAATGTATGTCCTTCGGGAACTTTCATATAAATTTTCCTATCAAGATCCCCATAAAGATACGCAGTTACTATGTCCATTAGCTATGTACTCAGTTTTTTTTAAACTACCAAATTGGTAAGGTAGCGAAAAGTAATCACATCCATAACGGGTGAATATGTTTCGTCATTGTCAATCCTGGAGCTACAGGTCAAAACACCTTACGTTTCGCAAGCGAATTGAATTCGACTTGGATTGCTTGTTTCCAGTTTGACCAATCAGTTCTACGTCGACATTCATCAATAGAACGGGGTTCAATGTCATCGCTCAACATGATCTCAATAGCTACTGCATATACTAATGCATTGTCGATGATTATCTCATTTCAACACCAAACATCATCCAAGCTAGCATAATGGACCGAAATCTCACGATTCTCAGGAGGTAGATTCATCTCTTCAAGGACGCTTTCGTAATCTAGAATTTCCTCATGAGTTGGATATAATGAGTAAGCGACATGCAGATTCACGGTAAGCTCTTCAGGTGCCTTTGTCGGGGGTTTCCTCTTTGGGGGATATAAATCCTTTGAACCAAGAGGTCTACCATGGTTTTGTGTAGGGGTAGATGATTGGCTAGCCATAATGTACGTGGATCGGCCAAAGTGGCGTCCTGGGCCTCCTGGAGGGAAGTCTGTTGTACATTTGTACATCCATCTATGTAGGCACATTCACAGCCGGAATATGTAATCTTGTCACTCATGTTAGATCGGTGAAAGCATCTAGCATACTTTAAGCTACGCTCTGAAGATGTAATGTGCACTGCACTTCAATTTCAGACTTAGCGGTATGAGGATCTAAATGAGACAAAGTGGGAGTTGTCCACGATAATTCGGGTCGTTTTTCAGGAACCTTGACGTCTATATCTTCCCTTAACAACAGGAAGACTGTCTCATAGAAGTGACAATCCACTAAACGAACAGATCGTCTGTCAAAGGTTCTAAGTAATGAATAATCGAAGGAGAATCATATCCAGCATAGATTCCCATCATTCGCTGAGGCCTAATTTTTGTATGTAAGGACGGCGAAATCGGCACATAGACCGCATAAACAAAAACATGTAAATGCAATATGTCGAGTTTGTATCCAGTAACCAACTGAATGACGCTATATGGTTGGGGCACAACAGGTCTCAGGTGGACCAATATGGCTACGTGCAATATTGCATGACCCCAAGCAGCGATCAGGAGCTTGGTACATATAACCAACGATCGAGCAATTATTTGTAAGTGCTTAATGACTACCTCTGCCAGGCCGTTCTGGGTGTGAATATAGGGTACTGGATGTTCAACTTCAACCCCACCGACATGGAATAGTAATCAAAAGTTTTAGATGTGAATTCTCTAGCATTATCCAATCGAATAGATTTGATCAGATAATTGAGGTGGTGAGCCCTGAGCTTGATAACCAAAACCATAAAATATCTAAATGGTCTGCATGGAGGGTGAATCGGTCCATAAATGTCCCCCTAAATCCTTTGTAGAAAAATAGGAGGATTCGTACGAATCTTGTCATAAGAAGGCTTAATAATAAGCTTTCCCATGGAGAAGGTTTGACATGCGATTCCTTAAATCGAACCTAAACTTTGGGTTAGTGGATGCTTGTGTGATGATTCAAGGATACGACTCATCGCTATTTGTCCAAGGTGTCCCAAACGAAATTGCTAAAGTGTAATTTTATGTATTCCTAGAGGAAGGGTCTGCCACATAGTGGCTTTCTATAGGGCGTATGGTCATAGTATACAGACCACTCGGGATACGCTTCATCTTTTCTAGAATGCGCTTCTGGCCATATTCGTAGGAAGTGATGCACATAAATCAACTCCATTTTCTACACAAGTTTCAGCATGGTAATTATTATTTCTAATGTCCTTGAAATTCAACAACGTTCTTCCATAACATGGAGAATAGAGTGCCTCATTAGTGGTTAAAATTTTACAATTGGACAACATTATACATGCCTTATAGTATTCTTCGATCAGATTGGATGGGCCTCAAAAGGGTTGTCAAAGGTGCATTATTAGGTACGAAGTTAGTGAAATAGATGTGTTCACGTAAAACGAAGTCTGTGGTTGCACTATTTGTTAGGCAACTAACTTTCCCACTAGTCATACCTAGAAATAAAAATTAATTTAAATTGGTCACATGCATAAAAGTTCTTAAAAAATATCCATTCAAAATAATTTAAGTATTCAAGGATGGTAATTAATTAAAACTTAATATCCAAAAACAAATCACCAACAAATAATCCAACACATAAGGAAAATTGTTCAAAATTAAATAAAAAAACAAAGGGGGGAGGGTTCAACGATTAGGTGGAATTCAACCCTATTGTTTAAATTTCAACTAGAAAAAAGTTTATGTCTAAGATTCTAATCTTCCATAGAGGTGGTATCCTCTTGAAAATCAGAAACCTTTATCTTGGTGCTCTGCGGTTCATCGACTTGCGCAAAGTTTGATTCAAACTTCTTACAACGAGAATGATATTCAATTACAACCTTCATGGGAGCTCGGAAAACATTGGACTAATGGTTCTTTTAACCACAGCGATAGCACATGTCCGCATCCATGGTTTCAGGTGTTTTACCCTTATTCTTGAAGTTTGGGGCCTTGGGAGAGTTAGGGCGCATTTGGGCTCGGTTTCTTACCTTAGATGAGCGCCTGTGGCCACCTTTACAATGCATATTTTGGCATTTTGGGTGTTTGTTTGTGCTATAATGTGCTTCAGGCACAACAGTCGCCCCAGTAGGTCGAGTTTGATGATTTTTCATTAACAGCTGATTCTACTCTTCAACGATAAGTAACTGATAGGAGCATATTTATGCGACTTAGTATACTTGTTTTCGTGCATTTATGTTCTTAGTTCTTAGTTATTTTAGTAGTTTAAGCCATTTTCGTGTGTTTGTAGGTTCTAAGGGCAAAGGATGCAA
>JADOBS010299898.1:0-10166 GCA_015708375.1 Cydonia oblonga | reverse complement strand
GAAGAAGAAGCAAGCAAGAACCAGGGAGAAGGGGCGAGCGAGATGTCGTCTTCAGACGAGGAGGGGTCAGGGGAGGAGTACCTCTTCAAGATCGTCATAATCGGCGACTCGGCGGTGGGGAAATCGAACTTGCTCTCCCGCTACGCGCGGAACGAGTTCAATGCCCACTCCAAGTCCACCATAGGCGTGGAGTTTCAGACCCAGAGCATGGAAATCGACGGCAAAGAGGTCAAAGCTCAGATTTGGGACACCGCCGGACAGGAACGCTTCAGGGCCGTCACCTCTGCTTACTACCGCGGCGCGGTCGGAGCTCTCATTGTCTATGATATCACCCGCAAGACCACTTTCGAGAGTGTTGGCCGCTGGCTCGATGAGCTCAAGAGTAAGCTGCTTACACCGTCTTTTCAGACAAAGTTTTCTTCTTTTCTGCTTTTGCTTTTGGTTATGGTCTTTTCATCTTGAAGCGAAATTGCTAAAGTAATTGTGATAATTGTGGTTGTTGGATTTGTGGGTTGTGTTTGTTTTTGGCGATTGTGAGTTTTGGTTGGATTTTGCTGGATGTGATGGATATGGATTTAGATCTTATATTATGATTAAGAATTCTCTGTTTGAAAACTTCAGTCAGAAGAAAGCTAATTATTTTTTTCAAAATCTTTTGTTTTTTGGGGGTGGATGTGTAAATTGTTATAGAATTGAAAGAAAATTCTGCTTATATTGAGTTATTGACTATATGTAAACTTTTGAATACGTTCCGGTAGCCAATGATGTAAGTAAGTCTATTGTGTCGAATCTAGGCCCGAGGTGCGTCTGTTGGGTAGTTGAAGAGATTCAGATAACTTGATGGTTTGGTTGTCTTGCGTGTAACACTTTGTGGTCGAATGTATGTAGTATGGCGTGTTAGCTTCTATACAGAGTATTAGTAACTAAGAAGGGGGTAATATAGGAATCTTCAAGTTTCTGAACAGCTAAAAGATTATATATATTCAAGAGGTTTTGGTCGAAGTTATGATCTAAGATGCATGAATCACCGCTATAATCTACTGAGGAGGTGTTTGACAGATAATGATTGATTGTTTATAGTGTCTGAGATATGAGGGCCCAAGTGATACATGTTTCTTTGTTTGCTGAATCTAAGAGCTTTGGCCATCCGAATCTATTTGCGAGAGAGCAATCAATCAGTGCAAGGGGGTCCTTACAACTCCTGATTGGATTTTTTATGTGGGGGACATGCTTTTCTAGCCGACCATCTAGTTAACCAAATGTTCTTGGTATTTAGTACCTCATGAAGTTTTTGCCTTGTTAGTTTATCTTGTTATATGTTTGAAATTAGGCTAGCAACACTTGTAGTCTCCACACTATTCTCCAAAAATTCATTCTTTAGGAGGTCCATATCCTTACCTTAATTTTCTCTGAAAAATTCAAAATGTACGATTAGTTTTTATTTACCAAATTTTTTACCTTTTCTAATAGTGAAATACAATGTCAATAGTTAGTCACTACTATTTTATTGTGCTTGTGGATTGCATGTCAACTGTGGTTGTAATTATTTTGTTCTTCTAAGAAAAAATACAACACAATGAATTTTTTTTAATTACTTCTAATAGTGAATACATTAGATGTTTAGCTTACACAATCCCAATCCTTTATTTATTTTTTTTTAATTTTTTTATCATTTTTCCTTATGAATATTGATAGTCTATTCATGGCTTCTTGTGTTAGCAACTCCTCTTATAGGTTTTTTCGTGGTGTTACATCTTCATGATGGTAATGATCATCCTATTTATTTTGTTGCATTTATAAAAGTTCCTTTTTGCCATGATCACCAAGTTTGTTTAAGTTAGCCTTCATCACAAGTTGTGAGTAGGCCTTTTTCTTTTTTCTCCTCTGTATATTAACCTTGAGACTACAAAGTTGATAACGTTGCACATTGTGTCCTAAAAACTTTGCCCAAGTAAAATTGCATTTAGCGCAAAATACTTCCCGAATCACGATTCATTACGCTGAAAGGAATGTCTCTTAAAAAATTTAGACAACAACATCTGGTGAAAACTAAATGTCTAAAAATCTAATTCTGTCCTAAATGGACCAACCAAACAAACCACATAGGAGCAAAAACGCTTAAAACCTTGACCATCAAGATTTTCTATCGTAGAAGGAGAACGCATTGGCATGTCTCTGAAGCATGGACAAATGCATATCCTTTAAGGGACAATCTTGGATTCAATTTTCTTCGAAGAACTAAATTCCAAGAAGCTCGAGAAGTTGAAAAACAAAGTTATGGAAGAGTCTTGCTTAATAAGTTTGCAATCATCAGTTCTATATGGTGAAAGTGGTCTATTCTTTTCATGAAAATACCTGCCTTTGTGTAATATATTTATTTGTATCTCTCTATATCATATTGCTTCGAATGATCTTCTAAACTGAGTTTTCTTGTTAGCTCTCTCTTTCATGGCCCTTTTCATGACTAAAGCTAGCTTGGGATTGCAACGGATTCTGTATATTATTATTTCATTTGTCTTACTGAATGTATGTATAGAATGTAACCTTGTTAAATTATTTGAATTTAAGACTCAACAACTCTTCGCTTATCTATGATTACTTTTGGTCGTCGTAACCTCCATTTCTTGCTTTACTACTAAGTTCTTATTTTTGAGCTTGATTAATCATTGGTGCAGCTCATTCCGATACAACTCTGGCAATGATGCTAGTGGGGAACAAATGTGATTTAGAGGATATTAGGGCTGTGAGTGTTGAGGATGGTAGAAGCCTTGCTGAAGCAGAGGGGTTATTCTTCATGGAGACATCTGCCCTGGACTCAACAAATGTTATAAAGGCTTTTGAGCTTGTGATTCAAGAAATATATAACAATGTCAGCCGGAAGGTCTTGAACTCTGATACGTACAAAGCAGAGTTATCTGTGAACAGGGTCAGCCTCGTTAATAATGGAGCAGAAGGATCAAAGAAAACCAAGAGCTATTTTTCTTGCTGTTCCGGGTGATAGGGTTTGTATCTCCAAAAAGAACACAAAAATGCGTAGGACGAGCACTCGAGGGCATTTCCAAGGTTGGTTATTGAATTTGGTTCGTTAATTGGTTTGTTTGGTATTCGGTACCTACTCAAAGGTTTCCGAACAAGTCGATATTATACAAGTAAATTCTTATCTTTTTAATTCATATAAACAAGTTGAATTTGTACTCTGGATGGAAACCATGTAACTTCTATAAAATGAAGACAGGCACCCCCTTTCTTTTGTGTGATGTTATTTGTTCTGGTAAGCATATTACGTTCAGCAACTCGATGAGTTGTATGTGATTTTACAGAGCAGTGGAGAAAAACATCGAAGGATGTTATTTTGAATCGCAACGTGTGCATTTATCTAAGAAATAAAATTGAGCAGACTTTCTTTTGTGAGTTTGTCTCTAGGACCTGAATATTTTGTATAGAAGTTTTTATGTTTTCCAGCAGTTGTATGTGAATGTGTAGTCATTTGAAGAAAAGGAAACCCAAAACTTCTTTCCTTTGTTTTGGTTACATTGGAGGATTTCGAATCATGGACTTAGCACGCTCTTGACCGTTAATCTACCCACTTTCAACGACCGGGCTAACCCGGTGGCTTAGGTCATCTCCTTGGAGATGACTAAAGGTCCAAAAGTTTTTTTAAAAAAAATGGCTTGATTTGTCTAAAAACTCTTCTCCAACTAATGGCTGAGTAATAATTCAATGAAGTTCACAAAGCCATTATTTGGCTGAAGGGACATCAGGCTGCCAAATGTAGCCCCTCTTACCCCTTTTTTGGGGCTCGGTTCTTCAGGTGCAATAATGGATTCAAATTCAATGGTTGGATTTGAAAACATCCAACGGTAATTTAATTAAATTAATCAATAAATTTGAAGTATAAAGTTAAAACTAATAATTATTGAGGGGACTATGTTTAGCCCCTTTGATTGAAGATGAGATATGTTCATTTAAAAATATTTTTTTTCAAAACAGTAAATCTAAATGAGACTATATTTAACCCATTAGAGATGATCCTAGAAAACTCAAACTTCACCTCCACGTAGAAACCATGTTACTGCACAAGAGTAGCCAGCCAATTTCTTGTGTGAGGTGGTGATGTATGGTGAGCTGGTTCAGTTGGCAGCTACATTATTTGAACGTCCCTATTTGCCAGTTGTATGTGGTTTTTAAGTAGACCCAGGCACTTATCTGTAAGCAACCATTCCGATCATCTGATATTGACTTCATTGCAAATTGTTCCTTAAATGCTAAGGAGTATTTTCGTCCTTACAAATTAATTGCAGTTTGACGTGTGTATATAAATTTTTTATTTTATTTTTTATTATGGACTCATTTGAAAGTGCATTTAAAATTACTGAAAACGCTTTTGGTGAAATTGATTTTGGGTTCCTAGTGCTTTTTGGAAGAAGCATCAGATATGTGATTTTTGTAGGAAATACTATAAGTATTTTTCCAAAACCCACTTCATTTTTACTAATAATTGGTTTCAAAAATATTTTTACCAAAACCGCTTTCAGTCATTTTAAAAACACTTCCAAACAAGTTCTAAGGTAATTCAATATATGTGATTGACTTCATCGACTAGAGGTACAAGTTGAGTTGGAAGACAACTCCGGTTCAAAAATCAGGTGAAACTCCTTGTCTCTAATGGTAGACCAAATTGTGCAAAAGAAGATTTTTCTATTTATTTGAGGAATCAATGGCCGCGGATTCACACCTTAGATAGAGTAATGGGATGGGAGTTGGGTGCTTGCCTAACCTCAACTCCCAACTATGCCACTAAGTTGATATCGCAATGGTGGCATCACCCCAAAGATATTAGTTCTAGAACAAAATCAACCTTTGCCACAAAATATTCAACTCAATTGTTGGTGAGAAGTTGTTGTTCCAGCAATCACATGGTTGGTGGAGGATCAATTGGGGTGTTAGAGATATGATTGAGAACCCAACTCACAAGGTAAAAGCCAACCCTACCACACAACTATTTCCCACCACCATCAAACCCCAATAGAAAAAAAATACAAGGCAGTGTTCTCTATGCGCTTCTTTTTACCTTGCATACATTTTTTTTCAGTTTCAGCCGTCAACTAGAATATAAATTGAAGAAGATCAAACGACATGAATTAACAGAAGATCTGTGAGAAATAAAAAGATGTGTATGAATAGCACTACCGAACACAATATAATCAAATCAAGACATAATTACCACAAGAACTCATTACAAAAGAGGAAAAGAGAAAGAAAAACCTTACTGAAAGAAAAGTTAATGAAAAGACAAGTTGACTCATCATACATGAAGTGGGTAAACCAATATAAACTCAAGATTCTTCTAGAAGCTTTTGCCCAATTTCTGCGAAATCTTTTCACTTCCTACTAGATTTGTTATATGGATGGAATACATATGGAGACAATTGACTGATGATAAAGACAGCTCCTTTATTTTATTTTTCTATTTTCGTTTTGGTTTTCACACTTGTTCCTCCTCCTGCACTTCTCTTTTTACTTTTCTCCGTTGATTTATCCAATTTAACTGACGAAAAGAAAAAAAGAAGAGTACAAGAGGAGAAAGATGAGTGCGAAAATCAGTCATTTCCCACTCATTGAGATCTCCAAGTCTTGGCCATTTCAAACCCATTCATGCCATGGTGATAGTCCTGAATAGTTTGGTAGATTTCCTCCTGTGTGTTCATCACAAAAGGGCCATGCGAAACCACTGGCTCATTTAAGGGTTGCCCTGCCACCAACACAAACCGCAACGGCTCCGATGACTTGTTGCACACGCTTAGGCCGTCTCCCGGACCCAAAACCAAGACGTGATGAGCTGACGAATGAGTTGATCCAAACACCCCTTCTCCTTCGATTACGTACACAAATGAAGTCCAGGCTTCCGGTATGCAGTGATGAAGTTGAGCCCGTGGTTTTAAGACGAAATCTAGAAACATTGCTGGTGTTCTGGTGTAAACTGGGGAGCTGACTCCCAATGCTTCTCCGGCGACAACTCGGACGTCGACCCCGTCTTTCTCTGCCCTAGTTATGTCCTTGCTTAGGAGTTCTTGATATCTTGGCTCAATCCTGCAAGCAAGAATATTTTCATAGTAAATATAGAGAACTATAAAGTTTTTGAAAAATAATTTTGTAATTAGTCGTAGTAAATCAAAATAATAATGATTACTAGAAGGAGCTCATATATTAATTATGCATGCGTAAATGTAAAAAATTTAAAAGCAAAAAAAACTGTAATATGGAAGAGAGAGAAGTGGGAGAAATGTTAGAGAGAGAGAGAGAGAGAGAGAGAGAATGTGGTTTATTTTAATTTTTTAAATTAAAGATATGTTTTAATGACATGTGAATGAGAGAAGAAAAAAAAACTAAAATTATTTTTGTTAAAATTACTTTAATGCTCATAATTTTTCTTGTTTAATATTTTATTTTAATTATGCATGAAATAGTTACCTCAAAAAAAAAATTGCATGAAAGGGTATAATAATAGTTTCGTTTATTTTTTGTTGATAAATAAGGTTTTATTAATAAGTAGTATGAATTCAGCTCATTTTCATTAGAAGGACATGCAAATAGATATATCACGAATCTATAAAAACATAAAAATATATATAAACAAGAATATGTAAAAGATTAAAACAAAAATAACAAAAATAAATAAATAAAAATGTATAAAAGATTAAATTCTCGTACCAGTTCACCACGGCATGAAATAAAAAAAATCCTAATTTCTTTGCTAATTATTTAGTATTTTTAAAAAATTGTTGGTGGGGGTTCCAACGAGACCACATGTACGTATTTGAGCATTGTAGGGTCAACTGTTTTTTTGTAAAAAGTTAATTAAAAAAAGGCTTTGGTGAGTCAGCCACACATATTCGGTCCTATAACTTTAAAAAAGGCTTTTGGTTAATTTTCTTTATAAATAATGGTCAACCCATGCCGGTGTGAAATAATTTACAAAACAATTTTAGGAACTTTCGTCACTAATATTCTATGAATATTTTGTCAGACTACAAAAAGTCCAAATAGATCCCGTTTATACACCGAAATATATAAATAAACTAAATTACAACATTTACATTGAGTCAATCAACCTTTTGTGTTTTTAATCTATAATGAAAGTGTTTTTTAAAATAACTAAAATCGTTTCTGGTGAAAAATATTTTTAAAATCATTCAAACAAATTTAAGTGAATTCTAAAAAAAGTACTTTTAAGGTTTTTTTTTTTTTTTGCAAGAAGTAAATATCTGATGTTTCTTCTACAAAACAATGAATTTCACTAAAACACTTTTAATCATTTTGAAATCACTTTTAAACGAGCGTAAAATTATTTATTGGTACAAATCAAATTTTGTAAACCTAAGTTATTCATGTATATTACTCTAAATATCTATGATTTCAGTTTCAAACTATTCTTGATGAGATGAACTTGTCCTCGAAATGCTTGCGCAATGTTATCGTTGGCATTTACGCCGGCCATGCGCTAGCCTCTAAGAGAACGGTCATGCATGGCAGCCTCTTCTGGGCGGCCATGGCTGCCATTTATGTTTTTGTTTTTTGAAATGGTCCGGTCAAAAAAAGTTTTAGTAGTTGGATGATTATATAAACAATTACGGTTCAGCAAAAAGGGACTAAAATGTAAGTATTGATTTTTTTTTTTTGATAAATTGTGTTAAATTGTTAGTTGTTAGGGGGTAAAGATCGGTGAGGATTCAACTCACAACATAATGCATAGATATAAATACCAAGTATTGACAACTGATTGATGCACAAAAATAAATTATGAAGTGTTGTTATCCACACACATATATTTACTTCTCACACACCTGTTTTAATTTCCAACCGTAATCGAATGAATTGAAGAAGATCAATAAACATAAATTATCAAAGATGAATGAGAGATAAAAGAGATGTGTAAATAACATTATCCTAAATTATGCAGTGGAATGAGAAAAAATACGTACATTTTGTCCTTCCGGGCTAAATTGATCCAAAGCTGCAAACCAGTGTTGGGTCCTTCTCCTTCAGGCATTTCTGAATGAACTATTCCCCTGCCCGCCGTCATCCACTGCCCCAAAAAATCACACATCCAACAAAATGCTTAATACATGTCTAATCACAAACATTTCTGCTACTCGTTGAATTTATTCACCAAATAATGTCTCGATGCTGGACCATTTATTTTGACCGAATAACAGCAATTAATAATGATATTGACACATAATTCGGTGAATATATACGCAAACAAATTTGACGACTCTATAGTATTAACAAATCAATAGATACCTGCACATCCCCAGTTCGGATTGTACCCCTGTGCCCTGCAAAGTCTTGGTGAGTGATTGCTCCCTAAAATCCAAACAAAACAAAAATTTTAGCTTTAATTTCTTGCTGCAATCTGAAATCCAGAATCCAAAAACGTTAGTGAAAAAGATTGGACCTGTAACATGTATGTGACAGTCTCGAAACCTCTGTGTGGGTGGTCAGGAAATCCAGCAGGAGGGGACACTGCAACATCACAAAGAAAGCAACAATGTCAGCACAGAATTCATATCATCCATAAAATAAAATAAAAAGGAATTAAAAAAATGAAAAAAACAGTACCTGAAAAGTGATCCAGCATCAGAAAAGGATCCAGGTTCCTCAACTCGCGGCTGAAAAATCAAAATCCACGAACAAATAAGAACCCAGTTGTCAAGAACTCAAGAACACAAGAACCCATGTAATGAAATCCCAAAAAAGTGTAAAAATCAAAGATTCAAAAACAAAAAAGGATAAAAAAAAATAAATAAAAAAATTGAAAAACTGGTATAATTTGAGATGGTTACCTTCCAATGGCTCTCCTGGCAACAGCACCATCGCCTTCGTGCTGGGTCTTGGCGAGGACCTTCTTGACGACCATTCTTGGGGAGGAAAAAGGAGGAAGGGATTGGTGATCGGAATCAGACATGGTGTTTCGGATGAAGGAAGGGACTGGGATTTTGAAGCGGTTGGTGGCTATGCGGAATAGTGAGGTGGTGTGTGGTGCTGTGGAAATAGCTTTCATGAGCGTTGCTTTTTATATGGAGAAATTGAGAGTTGGATGCGTGTCTTAATAACTTCCATGATATGATTGATTTAATATATAACGGCTTTGAGGATGGTGGGAGGCCGGACAAAATGGAATATGATTCCTTCACCTTCTATTTCCATCGTATTCTCTTCCTTCCTCTCACATATTACTTTTTGTCTTATTATTTTTATAAAAAAAAAAATTAATATAAAATATTGACGTGGGTAAACCGTAACCGTTCAAATAAGAGGGGAGAAAAGGGAAGAGAGATTAGGAGGGAAGAGAATCCTCTCCTGGACAAACCAGCCGAATTGGAAATGTAAAAAATCAAATATTAAAAAATGGAGAATTTTATTGAGGAACACCAGCACGACGGGTAAGAATTTGTATCTAGACGATGAAATTGAATTGAATGTTGTCCACCGTGTTGGTTATGTTGATTGTGTTACGTGCACATTTTATATCAGATTTTTCATGTGTTACATTTCTTTGTTATCGTGATGATTTTTCCTTGTCACCAAAAGCGGTTGTCATAAACAATTTCTTAAGTTTTTAAGTAGATAAGAATATCAACTATGCAATCAATTTTACTTTAATAGTTGAATTAATAACAGTATGTAACTATATAAGATATAAAAATGTATTTTATTTTAACACGTAGCTTAATAACAGTACGTAGCTATATACTAAGACGTTTTTAAAACTTTTCTGTGAATAAGAATGGGGTTCTAGTCTTGGGTTGGCCGTGGGTGGCTGACTGGATCTGGCGTATATTTCGAAATTGGAATAGGTGTGGGGAAACGTAGAGTGGGACCCACTAAGCCTCCTCGGACACTGATGGTTGGTGATGTCAACCCATTGTCACCATGAGGTTGGAGGGTGGGGGTGTGTGAATGTGAGCATGGGTTTCGTTTGACCTTGACCTACTCAATCCCAAAGATGAAATTGCAGCGAAATATCTTTCAACTTTAATTCAATTAAAAGTGATTCCGAAACAAAAAATTTGTGATCATTTAGCTCTTAACTCATCAAAACGCACAATTATATTCATTTTACTCAACTTTGTTAAAATGAGTCGTGTGTCACGCACATGAGT
>JADOBS010299897.1:0-10164 GCA_015708375.1 Cydonia oblonga | reverse complement strand
TGAAACACTTGGCACTTTAAGTAATTTTTTATTATTATTGATTCATTCAAAGTACCACGTGTTTCAATATTATTGGTCCATCTCAAAAATTGGTCCTTACCGGTCAGGACCCAAGTATTATCCTAAAAAGTGCGCAACATGCTTATCGGGATAACTGCTGGGACGAATACGACAAAAATGTCCAAAGAGGGATTAACGCAAACTTAACAATTGACGGTAACGTTAAATGACGGATACACCCTCGACGGATGATCGGATCCGTCTTAGAGGAAAACTATGCTTTAGATCTGAGAGAAAGAGAGGGATTAGTATTATAAGGAAGCAAGGAATAAAATAGTGGTGACTTCAACGGCTGGATCTCTACTGCTTCTCTACGGTCTACCCCATCTTTATTATTTTATGATTTTATGCGTAACTGGTTAACAACTTCTATCGTGTAATTCACCAGTACCATAAATAGAACTCAGAATGCGTCGTATGAAATACACGTTTAAAATTCGTCCATGCCCACTGAATCATTCCGTGGTGGTTTCTTCTTCCTATATTTACCTTAATGAATGCATTTTGGCACTTAATCCTTTTGAATATTTCACATGAGCTATAACCTCTTAGACAATGAGAATATGTTTTCTATATTATAAAAAGGTTTATTTCTTCCATTACATTCAGAAAAATTAAACTCTTAACCTATTCTGAAAGTAATTTGGTACTTACATATTTACTTGCTTGGAACAATTTCATTCTCGATCAGATTGAGCTTACAAAAAACGGGAAATGTTAGCTTGAGCTTCACACTAGCAAAGATTTGCAGTAGCAGCGCATTTGACAACCGATGAACTTTGTTTAATGTTCTAAAAGTAAATTGATATGATATTTTACGCCTTCACATAAATAAAATTCTGGCTCCATCACTAAACATGATTTTTACCAATTGAATATCTCCCCAAATACTATAAACAAAACATATATAATGAGTAAGAGGGTGATACGCGTACAATGCTTACGAAAAACAATTGGCAAATGAATAATTTCATTTGATGAACAATAATGGACATTGTACACTAAAACAAAACATTACTAAAGGGAGGGCGACACTGGTGTGATGCTTGAGGAAACCAAATGAGAGCTAGAGTTTCTCTTGATGTTAAACAACAGATGAATATGATTTGTACAAATCTCTCCTAATATCACGCAATCAAACAAAACATTCGTACGCAGTAAAGAGAGTGACACTAGTGCGATGCTTGTGAAAAACAATTGACAATCGGAGAATTCTGTTCGATACTGGTGCATTGCTTGCGTAATCTTCTGATACTTAAGTTAGGCTTTAGTAAATTGCTTACACTCTTCTCCCTAACATCTACTCCAACCTTTGAAGTAAAACTCAAATTTTACGTTCTAAACTTACCCCAACTTGCTCCAACCTTTGAGGCAAATACGAGTTAAAACTCAAAACTCATTTCTAGGTCAAATTTAGCCCAGGATTCCCTCAGGGTTAGTGGAACTGACTCACCATATATGTATATATTTTTTAGATTTATATTTATAAATTCATTGAATCCAATGAATAAGATCTAATTTGATGAAATCCAACGGTAAAAAAAAAATAACGGTCCAAATTTAAATCTAATGGCTAAAGTAATTAGAAAGAAATTATTTTATGATTTTCATTTTTTTTTCCTAGTGTTTTACGAGTTTCATGGTATCGGTTAATGATTTTTCAATATTTGTCGGAATCTAAATATTTTTAAGTTAAAATGTTCATAAAATTAATTTAGGATAGTCTACATAATTTTTTTCTTTTAAAAAAGTTACTTTAAGAAAAAAAATTAGCCTAAATTCATTCTTTAATAATCTGAGACTAAATTTTAACCTAGAAGAGTTGGAGCAAAAAACTGTTTCTGAGTTAAAACCTAAATTTTCTGGGCAAAAAAAAATTTAGGTTTTAACCCAAATATTGGAGATGGTCTAAGCGATGAAGAAACTACAACAATTCTTTTTCGCACATTTTTTTTTCTTCATAATATTCCCAAATTTGACAAGTAGTTAACCCATTTGGAGAAAAATGAATTATAAACTAACAAAAGGAAGAAGCATGCAAATTTTGAACACCATTTTTTTGTATCTTTTTCTTGGTAACCAAACACCATCCGTTCATTTTTCATGTGGTATAACAACAAATAACTCCAACGTCTATTTGGTAACCCAATGAAAATTGGATATTATCCCACACAAGCAAATTACGACATAAACTCATTTTCTTCGTGACCCGACGTTTTTATGGATCCGGCGGGCCACAAGCAGCCACATGATAGCATAACGCTCCACGTGTCACGATCACATGGCAGTTGGAAAGTGGGTCCACCCAATAGCGAAGAACCGACCCTTTAGGTGGGTTCCACACACCTGTTATAGCCGGTGCTTTAGGTGGGAATTACCGTTAGGTCCGGTGAGAGGGGTCAATGGCATAAGAGGCGGGGGTTTAAGCAATGGTTGGTGGTTTTCAGAGGGTTTTGGCGATCAGAGGGAGAGAGAAAGACGAGTTTTTTTGGTTTTAGAGAGAGAAAAATGGGTGTTGTTTGAACCGGAAGAACAAAAATCTAGATTTTCCGGGAAAATATGGGATAGAGAGAAAATGGGTGAGAAAATAGCGTAAATTTCCGTATTATTGTTTGTTTGATTTCTCCGACAATTCCCCGATCTTACATTCGCCTGAAAGTTCTCGAGATTTTTGGATTCTGGCCGTAGAGATTTGAGGTTTGAGCGAAAAATCGTCGGCTAGAGGTGAGCATGTTGTAATTTTTTTGGTGAAAATTGTTCAAGCTTGCGTTTTTTTATTTTTAATGTACGGTTTCGATGAGCCTTTCCCGAACAGTGTGTTTGGTTGCCGAGAAAGTGCGGAAAAGGGGAGAGAATTGCTTGGTTTTTGACGCGGAATTCGATCCAGAATATTTTTTTTTGGCTCGAAATTATGGGATTTTCCGCTCGGAAATTCTTGAGCAAACAAACGGGTCTTAAAAAATGATTTTTTTTCCGTTGATTTTTGTGGACGATCTGATTTGTTTCCTTGATGGATTCGATCTGGGTTTTCCGGCGGGAATTCATAATTTTCATACCAATTTTTGTTAAAAAATCTCAAATTTCTCTCAGAAATTCGAGAAATGAAGATTCTCTCTTTGTTTTTGTCTGTTGTGGAGACCCAATCTGAATTGTGTGTTCTTCAAGATCGATCTCGGCCGAGGGTTTTAGACCTCTTTATTTTTTTTCCTTCAGATTTTCGGATAATTCCCTGAGGATTAAGGGAATTAAATTCTCCCAATTTTTCAGAATTTTCCCTTTTGTTGGCTGGATTTTGTATTTAGATCTGTCTTTTGGGTTTTGCAGTGGTTTAAGGACTTTTTGTTTTAATTCATTTTTTTTCCTCTCTCTCTCTTTTTTTTTTTCTTTCTTTTTTCCCGCTTCTCATTTACTCCGTCAAAAATGGCGAATTTTTGGTTCTCCTGACAGGAACTGTTGGGGATTTTGTTTGATGGGTTCGATTGTCATTTGTTGTTTCCTGGTGTATTTAAGGTTGATTAACCTGTTACCTGGTCCTTGGTCTCTGTTTTTTTATGTTAATTCTTAGTTTTTTCCCTTATTGTTTGTTGTTCTTCCTGGGTTGCTATGTTTATGTTTTTGTAGTCAGATCATGTGGATCTGATTCGAGGTTCGGACATGAAATTATGCTTCTAGGTTGTAATTTGATATATCCTCTTACGTTTTTGGAGTTTTTGTTATGCTGAGATGCAATCGAATTTGGGTAATAATGTTCCGAATATCTCCCGGGATTCTATTGATATGCTCCTCGATTAAATGTTGCATGATAGAGTGAATTATCCGAGATCATTTTCTGCGATCCTAATTATTAGTTTGTTTCTGCGAAACTGATTGCTTGCATTCATCTGTTTTCAGGACTTAGCTTTTGGATTCTCATTGGTGGTGGTGGTAGCTCGCGACGTGTATATTAGTTGAAAGGATTAATCTGAGTCCGGGTTCTTTGTAGTTGATGTAAATTTTCGTGGTATGATTTTTAAGATATGGTGATGCAGAAGAGGTTGGATTACGGATTCAATGGCTATCAGGTGCCTGTCACTCCAAAAGCTTCTAGATCAGCAAGGGTACGTGTATCCAACGACTGTTTATGATTTACATTTTACGTTTATCATCTATACGCTTAATGGTTTATCAAATTAATCCATATGCTTAATTTTGATAACGATTTTTCAGAAGCGGCGTGCTGTTAGAAAGATGGATGAAGACAAAGCAATGGGTGCATTTGACTTGTTGGCCACTGTAGCTGGCAAGTTATTGCTCGAGGGAGAGAGTTCTCCCGCTTCTAGTCATACATCAATCGGAAAAGATCAATGTGCAGGTATTAAGGAGAATTATCTGGCTGGAGATAAAACCTTGAAAGCGGAACCTTGTGATCGAGGCAGTTCTGATAGGATACCTTTGGTATCTGATTATATGTCAACAGGTCAGAATCTGAGTTCGTGCTCCAAGGCTTCTCCAGTTCATCAGAATGAAAGTCATTTGGTTATGACAACTTCTAATTGCTCGGAGAGGTTTGTTTCTGACATGTTGGCTAGTGGAAAATGCAAGAATGAGTTGGGAAGTCTTACGGGGAAAATAGAAGCAGGCTATTCTGGGAACAGGGAGTCTGGTGAATGTAAATTAGATAATGAAGTTAAAATATTAGTAAAGGATGAGACTAATAAGAGTGGGGAGGTGGTTACCGGTACCGGGCCTGATATGTGCAGTTTTCAGGATCCGGTTGTCTGGGAAGGTGAACCTCCTCCAGTAGTTAGTTCAGATAGTAGCACCAAGGTGCCTATGTATGTAGACCATATTCCTCAGAGATCTTTCCCCGCTAGCCGGGATGATGTAAAATTAGTTGGTAGAGATGATGATGAAAATTTCTTTGGGTGTGCTCACCCTAGTACAGCCATGAAGTATTCAAGGCCAGTGCCGTCGCGTATTGGAGACCGAAGAATACGGAAAATATTGGCTTCGAAATATTGGAAAGTAGCTCCAAAGTCAAAGGATGAGACACATTCTAATTCCTGTAAGTGGCTGCCTCGTACTAAAAGAATTTGTGAGTTTCTCGAGCTTCCTTTCAAAGTTTTAGTAGCAATGCTGTGTAGTTTCTCCGAACTGTTTTCTAATAGCAATTATTATCTTTTTCTGAATCTTTAGATCGGGATATGAAACCAAATTACCACAACAGGAAGAATTGCTACAAACGTCAAAGATCTCAAATGAATATGCCTTTCAAGAAAAGGAGGCTTTTTGACCGTAGCACAGTTCCAAATCCTGATCAAGGTATTATTAGAGGGGGATTCTTTGGCTTGCGGGGGAAGGGAACCAATGGAAATGCTTCTGCTTCGTGTTCAAAGATGCAAGGTCATTTTCAAAACCAGATTCTATTCAATCAATGTGATTATCTTGATGTGTTTTGAAATGTATGAGTTTTTTTACCAAGTAGTATGAAATATTTATGCAGCCACTGGGATGTCTTCTTCGGTAGGAGGTCAGCACTCATCTTTCCAATCAAGGAATTCGCATGGTACAAAAAAAATTCACGAGCGCTTGATATGTACACTTTTAATTTGATTGGTGTCTGACATTCCAATAGATTTTTACAAGAAGGTGATTTTTCCTTTATTCAGTGAAGCTCAGGATCAAGTCGTTTAGGGTTCCAGAGCTATTTATTGAGATTCCGGAGACGGCCACTGTTGGTTCATTAAAGGTATTTCGGGACTATTTTGATTGTGCATCTCCCTCTGGTTTAGCTGTGTAGCATACTGGATTTGTTTATATGAGATACATACAGCACTTTCTCATGGTCTTAGTTTGGGTCCTGATGATGTGCGATTATTCTGCAGAAAACAGTTATGGAAGCAGTGACAGCTGTACTTGGAGGTGGATTATGTGTTGGTGTACTTCTTCAAGGAAAGAAAGTGAGAGATGACAACAAAACTTTACTGCAAACAGGAATTTCTCAAGATGACCATGTAGATTCTGTGGGATTTTCCTTGGAACCCAACCCTTCCCGAACCCCTCCACCTTTATGTGCTGATGGTTCTCCCAGTATGCTTCCTTGTGATGAAGCAAAGCCTTTAACAAGGTAATGCAAATATGCTCTGGCCTCGTCAGTTTTGCACCTCGTTCAGTTGTTTATTTCTTTCCTTGCTTTCTAATTCATTACAGATGGCGGTGCTTCTTTTCGCGTTCATTTTTCTCTTTTTCCAATTGAATGCTAGGGTGATTCCGAAACCTTTTTACAACGTTAGCAACTTAGCAGTCAGGTTGTACATATTAGTCTGGTCTAGTGCTATGCAATCTCAATCTCGTAGGATTGCTTTCAGACCAAGACTAGAAAGTTGGTTGCTAGTTAGCTAATAATGATTTTGCACTAGGTACCAACCGGGTCTTACTGGCGAACCCCTACCTGAACCTCATATGGCCAGTTTTGGGAGCTACATTGAAAGTGATCATGATTCAGCGCCCTCTCCAACTGATATGTCAGCTGAAAAAAGCACAACAGATTCTAAAGCACTGGTTGCTGTTCCAGATGTGAGTGTGGATGCACTAGCTGTGGTTCCTGGGAACAGGAAATCAAGGCGGTTTGATATTGGACAGCGCCGAATTCGTCGACCCTTCTCTGTTACCGAAGTGGAAGCACTTGTCCAAGCGGTTGAGAAACTTGGTACCGGAAGGTATAAATGATATACGAGCATAAGTTTTGATTTTGTCCAGCTTGACTTAGTAAAATTTTGCTGCGGTGTGGAGTTTTAATGGTTTTGCTTATTTACAGGTGGCGTGATGTTAAACTACGAGCTTTTGACAACGCCAAGCATCGAACATATGTGGATTTAAAGGTAAGCAGTCTATTTGCCAATGATAAAGTTTGAGTACAAACATTGTTTCTTTTAATCTTTTCTGGTTACCTAATTGAGTCCCGGTAAAAGATTTCAAATTTAAATTTCATATCATGTGTTACTTTCACATGGTTTATGATTGCTTCCTCACCATTATATTTTACTAATTTATGAGTCCTTTTCTGCGACTTGGGCCCGCTCGAGGTACTTAGTTTGATCTGGTCAGTCTGTCAAACAGCTTGCTTAAATTAGAGGCAATGATTAGGCAGTCTTTGTAGCTTTGTTAATCTGTGTAACTTTACCTGTTCACTACAACTGTGAAGGAATCTCTTATATTCTGATCTTACACGCATCTCCTAAATCTAACTTTGTCTGTTAAATACTTTTGCCGCTATGCTTTTTTAATTTCTGTTTGAAAACTGCTTAAAAAGTGAGGGATGTGATGTGGGTTTGGTTATGATTGTGTCGTTTTTACGGGTTGTGTAGGATAAGTGGAAAACCCTCGTGCACACGGCGAGAATATCTCCTCAACAGAGGCGAGGAGAGCCCGTCCCGCAAGAGCTCTTGGACAGGGTCCTAACAGCTCATGCGTACTGGTCCCAGCAGCAAGCCAAACAACAGCTCAAACAGCCCGAGACTTGCCTTCTCGTCTAGATGTCGGATCAATTGTTTTCTTTTTGTATCTTTGTTAATGATGTGAAAAAAGTATGACAAGAAAGTAGGAGTTGAAGGATGTTTATGTAATATCAGTCTGGTCCGTCGTCGCTCTTGCCACGGCTCCCTTTCCCCGAACGGAGAGGCCGCCGGCCCTTGTAAATGGATGACAAAATAAGAAGAGAGATGGCTAACTGAATTCTTTAGAAACCCAAGTTGTTGGTTGGTGTTTCCTGATCATTTTTTTTTTGGTTTTACTGGTACATGTGTGTGGTTTGGGTTGTTATGAAGGTCTTAGTTAATGTAATGTTGATTTAGTTGTTAATTTAGGGTTAATGCTAATTCTTGTAATCTTCCAATTTGCATTTCAGTTGCAAATAGATATTATAATTTCAAGGCCATCTTGGTCTTCATATATTCCAAATCTACTGTTTATAATCTAAGTTTGATCACAGCATTTCTATTTCTTGCTATGCTTGTTATTCATTCATCGCAACAAGAGAAACTTACCTGCAAATGGGCATGTCACTTTCTAGATATTTTAAGAGAATTACGTGTTTGTTAATGAGTTTGAACTTTCTTTGCACAATGGGTTTGAGATATCGATATTGTAACGGGCATATGCCACTTATTGATTTCAAGCCATCCGCATAGTGGTACTGAGTTTTCAATTTTTTCATGTGTTCATGCACAATTAGTTTAATATGCTGCTACATCGATATTCTTGTTGCACAAAAATCTTATTTGGTTTGGTTCGAAAATGATAAACTGCTTAAATTTAAAAAAAAAAAAATATTTGAATCGAACTTTTTGTAACATGAGGGGGGGTTGCAAGTGAATTGTGACGAAAATATGGACCCTTTAGCCTTTAGGGTACCAAAATAAAATCAGAATCTCACACCCTTCAATCAATATTAATATTTTTTTGAAGTTTTTCTATTTTATACAATAATACTCTATTAAAAAATAATAATAATTAGCTTAGAGCTAGGCATAACCAGGCATTGAACTCAACACAATATTATACATTCTAGCTGTGCAAGTTGAAATTTAAGATCTTGCATTTACATATGAAGAAAAATACCACTAAAGTATGATACTACTATTTAGTTGGCGTTTTTAGTAATTTTAGTCCCCAATTGAATTTTGGAAAAATTGAGTCGATGACTTCTAACTGAGTTTTTGACACACTTCTTTATGAAAGGCAAAGTTGGGAGCATAAAGTGAGTTCAAAGGCAAAGTGCGTCAAAGCGACTTTCAGATGACATTATACAACGTACGCTCTGTTTATTAAATTTGCTTATGGGACAAACAACACTATAAATTTTCGATGATTAATTAACTTACAAGTAGTCACAATTTACCATCAAGGTCACTACAAGATACAAATATATATAGGTGACAGTGGCATAAATTAAGCCTATAAACAAACAAGTATGGCTAGTGTCTAGTTTTTCTCGTAGAAAGTAGAACCTAAAGACTCTAAAAATTCCCCCTTAAGTCTCGTCTTGGTCATGATCTAGGTGGCTGGTCACCACTTAGATTAATCGTTAAGTGTTTGAAAATTAAGAAAGAGCGTTCGGACCTGCCTAGGCGCCGTTTATACCTGCCTAGGCACTCGCCTAGATCACGACTCTTACTCAGACAGAAAATAGATAACTTTCATTTTGCATTTAATTTTTTCAATAAATTGTAGAGACTTGTTGAATATTTGGATGAACACTCATTATATGTTTGTTTTCTATATTTTCAATATGTTCTAATACTTTAATATAAAATAAAAAATCATCTAGACCCCTATCTGTTACCCGACTAGTGCCTAGCACATTTTAAAACCTTGCTAAAGATAGAATAACGAACTTGACAGATTGAGGCAAAGTAGGGAAGAAGAATACGAGAATATGCCAAGGGCATGTGAATAATTGAGTTGATATATACTTGATCCTTCTTCAAGTTGTCGAAGACTATTACTTCACATCATATGTCATTCAAAACAAAAAATGTTGGAAAAATTGTGATGGTCCCATCTCCCCACAATTTTGCCAAATTGCCACTATTTATTACGTCCATATCTCTCTATATCTATATATCTATCTCTTTCGTGTAAAGTGTATAGATAGGAGTGGATTTGTGGTTACTATTAATGGGGTTGTCTCTTTGTGTCACAATTCTCATTTACAAGAACCACAAAAGATGTATGGGAATATGACTATCCTTTGCTATAAAAGGCGATAATGACTATAGGTTTTTGGTTTTCTTAAAACTTAAAAACAAAACGAACAAAAAAGTTTGGAGAAAACATATGGCGATACATGCTTGTCTGTCTGATACGGATCAAAGCATGTTCATACCGACCCTTATGGATTAGCCATCACCATGGAGGCTAGCTCCACAATGTAGAAAGGGAGGTCGGTTGTTCAGAAAGGGTGCGTTTGGTACGCAGACGGGACGGGACGGGACGGAACGGGACGGGACGGAACGGGACGGGACGGGACGGAACAGGACGGAACGGATGATGTAAATATTGAAAAAGATAAGGAGAAATTGTGTCATAAAATGTTATAAATTTGTGTTCCACGTATGTGGAACG
>JADOBS010299896.1:0-10164 GCA_015708375.1 Cydonia oblonga | reverse complement strand
TAGGCTTTACGCCGAACCACGTAAATCTCTTGTGTTAGTTTGAGATTGTTTGTTTTAGTTTTCACCTACGACGTTGATATTGGTACTTTGTTAGAATTTGCTTCCGTTTGCGCATAAAAATACAACAGATAACGTGTTGTAAAATCGACGGTGTGTGCAATGGAATAAATAGACAAGACACAAAATTTACGAGGTTCCTTTACAGTCAGTGTGACTGGAGTATGTCCTCGAGGCAGTAGTAGTGCTTTCATTTATAATTTGAAGTAATAAGATTACAAAGATAACTCTCTCTATTCTTTCCTCTCTTTTTCTTCTCTCTGCCTTGAGCCTTGTGGCTTCTCTCTTATTCCTCTCTTCTTCCTTCTTTCTTTTCTCTCTTTTCAGCCGTGTGGCTTGAGTTGATGTTCACTCTTTCTTCATTCCATATGTCTTGTATTTATACAAAATAAATGGGTAATGAAAACAAGTATCAGCCACTCCAAGTGGAAGGATATCGTTGCTTGTTTAGTGGACATCCATTTAGTGTGGATTCTTTTTGTTGAGTGAGCATCCATTGATTTACAAAAATTATTTCGGATTAAAAAAATTTGAAATTTGATTTTAGCCACATCTTAACCCATGATTGAAGAATGAGGCGATCAAGAAAGTCCGCTCCTAAACTGGATAAAATATCTGATCCAATCCATAAAAAATCACTCCTAATTCATTTTAGTGTAGATACTATTGTTTAAAAAAATAAATAAATAGTCTTGCCAAACAAAAAATTTTGGTTTGGAACTACACAATTGTTTTTGAAGTTAAAACAATAGATCAAAGTTGAATACCAAACAAGAAATTAGGTTTTCAAAGCCATAGAAAAAGAAGCAAGTGACTTGTAGTTTAGTTGATTAAGAGTATTCGCCTTCGCATCTGAGTCGTGTGTTTTATTCCCCACATTGTAGTTTAGATGAATTTAAGTCTTCCATAGTAGTTTAAGTGAGTGTGATACATATATAAAGAAATCAAGCATCATGAGTTTGACTTTTATAATGTTGCTGCTATACTAGTGTGAGTTCAATATATGTGTACAATAATTATGAGTTTGATATATCGAGCTCATGAGTCTAATACATTAAACTTACGAGTTCAATAAATTGGTATCACGCTCAAATTTTCTGACTTACCGCCTTAGTATAGATTATATTGTTGTTTGGAAAAAAAAAGAAAAAGAAAAAGAAAACCATTAAAAAAAATGCTCTTTCTTATAGGTTTTATACAGGTGGCGCGGTTTCAGTGGTTGCTAGGAAGGGAATACAATTCACCTTCCAACAGCTGAGCCGTCAATCAGGTTTTATGTAGACTCTCCCTCTCCCACCCACCCTCCATCCCTGGAGTCCCTCCCTCCTCCGACACCACCGCCAGGCCAACATAGAGGTCAGGACCTCCACTCTCGGCCCACAGCCACCCACGCCCTCTCCTTCTCTCCTTGTGTCCTTGTGTCTCTCTCCTCTCCAGACCATCAAATTCCGCAATTTGACTGCCTGAAGAAAGCGCCTTAAAGAGAAAGAGGTTTTCCTTCTCACATTAATTTCTAATTTTCCTCATATTAATTTTCTAATTGAATTCTCGGCAACCTGAGTCTCTGCTAAACCTCGTATGAATTCTCAAACACCGATTTATGTAGTTTATTTTTTATTATATAACGTTTCAACCGTCTCTGTAACCGAAAACATACCCAAATTTTACCTGTTTCATATCCACGCTTTTCACATGTTGGTGTGTTTTTTGTTTCTACTGTTATTTTTGTTCAAGGAAAGATGGTGTCCGAGTTAATAAATGCGAATCCGGTCATCTACGAAAAGAAAGAGCGTCGGGTTCGTAGTGTTCCAAGCGCTGCTGCAGATGAATATGCTGTTGAACCCATTGACCAACAAGAGATTTTCGATATCCTTTCAGTATATTCTTGTGTTTATGTATTTAACTGTATGAGCGCATCAAGTATCTATGTCTATTTCGATAGTGAGTATTAATCCATTGATTAACTTAATTGCTGTACCTTAATCTGATCGAAAGTAGTTTTATGTTTTTCCTTGTATGCTGGGAAGAATTTAGTATTCCTTAACAATTCTTAAACCATATTAGAGATATAAAGGACCCCGAACACCCTTATTCGTTGGAGGAGCTCAAAGTGATAACAGAAGATGCAATTGAAGTTGATGATGGTCGTGGCTACGTCAGGTAGACAAACCTTTTTATGCTCATTTTCAAAAGACTTATCCTAATTTTGCCTTTGTTTTCAACCCTGTTGATGAAATGATGATTGTTTTCTTCAGGGTCACATTTACTCCTACGGTGGAACATTGTAGTATGGCAACGGTTATTGGTCTTTGCTTACGTGTTAAACTCTTAAGGAGCCTACCTTCCCGTTACAAGGTATGACCTTTATCTCTTGTGATTGACTATGATTCACAATATTCTCTATTACCATCTTATAAAGGTGAAATTGGTGGTGAATATTGCTACTCCATCAAATATTTTCATTTACATTTCTGACTCTACTCTAGTTTTCTATAAGCTGTTGAGATGAAAGTAAAATGTAGTCATCAGTTCAATTTATGAGATTTGGGGGGATGTGGAGAGGTTTTGTTTGGAGAGCTATGTGAATGGTATGGACGGAATAAATTTCCAGATCATTTTATGGCATTTAGTGCTTAAGAGATCGGCTTTTTTCAGCACTTTCCTTTGCTTGATATGATTCTTTTTAATCTCTTGTGGATCTCCAAGTTTCATCTCAAACATATGTTTCCCTTTATACTTATTCTGAACTACAGCTGTTCTTTCAGCTGTTCTTTCTACCGAATTGTTGCATGAATTTGTATGACTTGATATGAAATTAACTGTTTGAATATAAGTGCCAAAGAGCTTTCAAATTTTGTTGAAAATCAGTAACAATTAGAGTCTACCTTTTGGCTGTGTTTTTGTGTCCAGTGTCCATTTACTGTTCCGATAGGATGATAAAATGCATCATTTTGTACGGGCTTTTGTTAAAAGAGAATTAGTCCTCGAGGGCATCTTCTGATATGCCCACTCTCCACATACAAGTTGGTATGATTTTTGTGATGAATGTACCATTAGCTTACTCTGGTGTATGTGCTCGTCCAAGAAAAACATGCAGGCACACGAATGCGTACTCGAGGAATATTTTACAATAACCACTTCATATGAGGGTATAAAATGAATTTATGATCAAATTATGATAAAAAAAACAAGTAGTCAACTATGACTCCAACTTTCGTGTATTGCGAACTATTCTACCATTTTAACACTCTTGCGATGCCATTTAGAGATAATTCTTGACGCCCCATTTTACTCCGAATGTGAATAGCTCAGTACTTTCTGCCTATGATTCATGACCGTGTATTGATGCTTTTTATTTCTTCTCTATTATTGTGCATCTAATAGATTGTTGAATTCTGTATTTATTTGGTGGCGTTTTCTGCTGTACTGGTTAAAGTCTCAGCCATTGTAAGATGGAAAGCCTACCTGCTAATTTTGTTTTTAATCTTTTCATGTTTAGGTGGATATTAGGGTGGCACCTGGATCTCATGCAACCGAAGCTGCAGGTATTATATCTCTCTCTCTCTCCCTCTCGGAGGTTTTCTGACATACGATAGGGCTTTGGAAGTTCCCATGATGCCAGTTCACAATTTAGCGTAGAGTGACACATTCCGTCAAGCTTGCATTGCAAAGATTACTGACATCTTGTTACTAGAAAAGAAACAAAAAGTTACTGACGTGTGTTTAAAAAAACATTGGTCATTTCTCCAACCTCTCTTAACTTCTCAATTATTGCTAATAAAGAGAGACGAAGTCGGTCTTACCTTTCAACTGGGTGATGGAATGACATGTTAAGGGACTGTGGGACCTCAATAATAAATGTTTTAATAATTCTTGTCTAACATTCACGATTTTACTTTTCTTACGTATGCAGTTAATAAGCAACTGAATGATAAGGAACGGGTGGCTGCGGCGTTGGAGAACCCAGGCCTCGTTGATATGGTTGATGAATGCCTTTCTCCTTCGTATGAGTGAATGAATCGCTGATCAAATCGACTGGTCCAATCATCAGTGTAGTACTTTTCTACCACATCTTCATACATCTTGTGGCCACTCAAGAATGGGGAATATTGGATTAAAAGAAATAGTTTCCCTTGTTTAATGCTATGATCATTGTTTTTCCTGTAGAGTGATTAGTTTTGTAACAAGGCACCACAGAATAGCATTAGTTTATGTTAGGGAAATTTTATTTGAACCCATATGACCTCTTTCTACACCTAATTTACTCTCTTCATCCATATTATTTTTTATTAAAGAATTTATCTCTCTTTAAATCAAAATTTATTACCTAAACTACCCTCTCAAACCCAATTCAAAATGTTAAGTTATCTTTACACCCATTCTCTTTATAAATAACATGTAATTGAATTTTTTTTAAGAGGCATCCTTGGGTGGGCAAACGGGTACTAGACCTGTGGGGTGGGCCGAGTCCATGCGGTTCACGGCGGGTACGGGGCGGGTTTGAAAATTGTAAAACACAAACGGGGCGGGCCAGGGCGGGTTCAAGAAATTAACGGGGCGGGACGGGTCCAAAAGCCCCAAGAAATAGGGCCCCGGCTGGACCCGTTTCTTCCAAGCCCACTTAGTTTCTTGGTCCAAAAGTCCAAGTACTACATTGGTTTTGTGCAGTACACTAGTACTTGTACTACGTTTGTTTTCTTTTTATTTTTGTTTTATTTTTTTCACTCATTTCACTTAATTTTTTTCACTCATTTCACATTTTTTTTAACTCAGACCCTCGTCTTCTCTATCCCAAGAGACCCACGAACCCCAAACTCCATTAAGGACAAGAAGATTGGAGCAAGCTACCGGCCGACAAGAAGAAGATCGAGGACTCAATTAAGAGACTATCATCAAGTGGTTGGACAACAACCAGTTGCCGAATGCCGATGAGTTTGAAGACAAGATGGGGTTGGAGAGCATCTGCAACGTAATCACAAGGTGAACCTGGGAACTGCCGGCGACGATGCCGGCTACTTGATGATGATGCTCTTCCAATGCCAACGACCCAGGTCCCAAGATCTGCGAGGTCGACTAAGTTTTCGCTGCAAGGGTTTTTATTGGGATTATTTAGGTTTTATGAACTTGAAATTTTATGTTTTATCTGGAACTTGAAATTATAGATCAATGCTTTTTTTCTTCTTTCTCTTTCTACTTGCATAACCTTTTGGTCAATGAGAAGGAAGAGGAAATCACATGGGAATTGATTGAAATTGCTTAGATTTAGAAACCCTAATATATTCATTTTCTTTTATTCTTTGAATTCATAGCTGATGAGAAGGCAAATTGGATTTGTGGGTTTGTATAAAAAAGTTATGTGAAAACCCTAATCCAATCCCTAATTTGCCTTGAGAGTGTAGATCTTGCGGTGGTTGTTTTGATGGAACCGCTGATAATCGAAGAAGCGAATCTTCAAATGAGGAGAACGAAGAGGAAAGACCACTAGACTGGAGGCGTGAATGAAGATTTAGACCCGTGAGGACCCATAGGAACTGGCCCAGCCTGTGCCCACCCCTAGTCCTTGCCCCACCCCCTTCTCCTTCTTCCCACTAGCATTTCCATGTCTACTTTTTTTTTTCTTTCTACTACCAAATCCAAACATTTGCCTTTTTTCCTTCTACTGATATGCATAAGCAACAAATCAAACAATTCATCCCCTTATATTTATCAACAAGTAAGGAAGTTTATAATCTACGAACATGGGTAAGATGTTTTTTCTTAGAATTTTCCAATTGCGGAGAGTTTAACAAACCATTCGGAATTGATGAAAAAAATTGAAACCCAAATACTCATCTTCTAAACTTAAAAAAAAAATTGAAATCAAATGAACAAAATATGAAATAGGGTAAAATAGATAATTAACAATTTAAATTTAAGTTAGGTGTAGAAAGATGTTACATAGGTTCAAATAAAATTTCCTTTTATGTTATATGATTTAGTTTAAGATCAGTTTGTTGAATAATTATTGTTTGTTTGATAACTTTATTGTTTGTTTTAAAGAGAAATTAAACGCGGAGATTGGGGAGATGGATAAATTACAAGTTCTTCTACAAATTGCTTTAGCGTTTTTACAGTGTTTTTACGATCCAAACGGTTAATTTTTAGGACTTTTTTCAAATACCATCTCTACAAAAATCATCTAAATTTAGAACCATATTAGTATAGTTCGGTTGTTATTTTAACAATATGAATGATGAAAAGATAAAACAAATTTTGGGTCACAGACTCATGGTTGTGATGATAAATTGGTAGCACAAGCATGAACACCCGCGCTTTGCTGCTGGTTTTAAGAACACCGTTTAAGACAATACTATTTAGCATAAAATAAATTTTATATATCAATATTTATATGGCTGTTGTTTGAGAAAGTAAATTAGCAACATTTACCGTGATCAAAAGATTAACAACATTAAACTGCTCATTATTCAAAATATTGAGAGAGACTATGAACGTGTTACTGAATCTAGATTTTCCTACTTCACTATTTCCGGCTCATCTTCATCTTCATTACGTTGAGGTTTAAGGTTTCAGCTAGTTCCTACAAATTTTGAAAAAAATCATCTTCATCTTCATATGTTGAGGTAACATTGTTAGTTCGTACATATAAAAAAACAAAAGGGGGACATATAAGTAAAACTAAGATAGAGTTCATTTGTGATCCTGAAGGTGCAAATGAGATTTTTGTTTCCTTCTATTTTCATCTGCTCTATCAAATGCAAAAAGACTCTGAGTGCATTCAAACCAACCCATTTTTTGCACTTCAGTCCTATATCAAATATATCTCAGTGATACTAATTAGACAGAGTTGGGAAGTTCAAATAAATCACTTATAGCAACAAAAACAGTCAAAAAACAAATGTGTACGTAGAAATTAAAATAGTAAAGAAGGTATCGTTATGACGAATATGTAATAATATGTTGTGATTAATTTCACAAAGAAACCATATATAAAGGAATCATGTGCAAACAATGCAACATTGGAGTGTTAAAAAGCGAATAAGGATTATATTAAGTCTGAGAGCAACAACATACAAATGAGTAACATGTAAAGTTAAAATAGAGAAGACATTGATTTACAATGTTGTACTCGTACATATGTAGAATAATATATAAAGTAAGCTGGAATGGATTTTGCAATTTTCTCTTATGGATTTTCTCTGTATGGAACTTGGGAGAGATTTTTCAGACTGACCGTCACACGAGGTGGTACACCATGTGTTCTCATATAAATAGTGGGTTATGTGTGTTCAAAGGTTAATAACTTAAAAATTAAAATTTTTCACCACTTGCATTAAAACATGTGGTGTACCATTCGTGTTCCCGTTACAACTGAATTCTTTTAGTTTCTGAGCTTACCTAAAACCCCAAATACAAAGTAACTAAAAACCCCACAAAAACTCGCACCTAGATTCATCAAACCGCCGAAAAATAAAAAACCCAGAAGCTAAAAGCTATAACCCAGAACTCACCAAAATCAAAACGACGTCTGAAGACAACAACAAAAAAAAAATCCAAATTGGAAAAGGATCAACGAAGAACTCACCAAAATCGAATCGAATGGAGAGAATGAACCATCAGGATATGAGGAATACGGCAAGCCAGGGACTACTATGACTGAGTTTTAGGTTGTCGATTTCAGATTTCTCGTTTGAGGAAAGGAGGAGGATTTTAGGTTGGGCCCGTAGGGTTTGATGGAGTGTGTAGCCAGTTGGAGGAAGATTGAAGCAGTGGAAGGGAAACAACGAAACCATAAGAGAAGAAAATTAAAAGGGAATGAAACAGTGAGAGCAAGATTGAAGCAGTAGAAAGGAGGATGAACAATGAGTCGAGAAGAGAGAGGGAAGAAGCAGCGTACACTCGTCCTATTTTGTTCTCCGTTTGACAACAAAGAAAACTGGCAAAATTGAAATAACAGCAAAAAAGGCGGGGGTAAAATCGGAAATGCACTGTGCCTATGAACTAGGAATGGAGCCCGCGCGTTGCTGCGGAATTAGAAAATGTATGAGAAAATATGTTTCAAAAGGATAAAAGAATGTAAAGCACAATAAATATATATATATATATATATATATATATAGATATTTAAAGAATGATCAAGTAATTTGAATCAAAGGTGCATAATGGTTTGTAACTTTGTAGACAAAATGAAAATAAAGGGATTAAATTAGAAATAGAGGAAGAGCTTTTAGGACATTAGTAAACAAAAAATCATCCTTTGATGCTTAAATAATAAAAATAAGTCAATAACCATTGTTCCTACCATTAACTTCTCCAAATTGTCACCTATCTTTCCAATAACTTCCTATCTTTAAAAGAAAAATTGCCACCTATCCCCAAATTCACAAACCAAAAAAAATTATAATGTTTACTTTTTCCAAGCATTGAACTTTTTAAGATTCAATAAAGAACACTAACCTCCATTGGAACCAGAGAGTGCTCCACCATCACGACTGAGTTTTATAAGATCCTCCATGTTCACAAAACATTCATAACTAAATTCATTAAAGGCTCAACATTCTACATTCGAATACGATGCAATACTGCAAATTAGAAAGAACAAAACACACAAAAAATAGAGAAAAGGATACAGTTATGCATTGTTGGCAGCAACCAAATTGACAATTGTAATTTTCCTCTGAGCCAAAAACAATGTAATCTCTGCAACAATCAGAGCTTTCTGCTGAGAACACAAAGAAACCTGCAACAATCAGTTATGGGCAAAATGCATATGGATCCATCGTTGGCAAAACTGCGGTGCGATCAAAATGTTTGCAACTTATTTTGTCAATTTTGATTTTTGATTTTGTCCACTCATTTTCAAATATATTGGCATCTAAGGTAATACATAATGTGACAACCCGTCCCTAGTCCTGCGATTTTATAAACTCTAAAAATATGAATTTACGAAAATACCCTTAGAGAAGAGGATGTTTGACTTTCGTTGACCGTTCAAAGTCACAATTAATGTTTCCGAATAGATTTTGAAGCTACGAACACATAGGCGAAAGCCGTTTTCAAGTCCGGAATATAACGGTATAATTACAGACATTTGAAGTTGTTTCACTAAACTATATATTTAAAGAAAAATAAACTCCCACCATGTGGGAATTGTAACCAATTAGAGATTAGGGAGGAAAGGGTAATGACCAATGAAATTAGAGGAGTGAGAGTTTTTGGCCTGTTTCCAAACTCGACGACCCAGATCCTTTCGACCCGTTTCCAAATTCAACGACCCAGATGTTGGCCCAACTCCCTGCAACTGTTCTGATGAGTTTCCCCTTCGATTCTCCCGGTTTTCTTCAACCTCCCACCATTCCAAACCTAACCACAACATCACAGCACCCACATAGAGTCTAAATTAATGAGTCTTCATAGTGAGGTCACGAAGAACACCTGTACGGGTGCCATGAAACCTTGGCCTTCGATCCACCATTTCTGAAACAACTACCTACGATTTCCTTCACCAATTGACACCTCTGGAGCCCAGGAACAAAGCCCAAACAAGTTTAGGAGCGGCGGAGCTGCGGATGCGAAGAATTTTAGCTCACTATCTCAAGGTTTTCCCACGGATCAAGGGTGATTTGAGGTATTTTTTGGCCAAATTAGACTTGGCCACATGCGCCGATTATTCGTGACGCCTCGATGGTTGTGCTAGGAAGTTGTAATGCAGATCTCAGGTAAGTGGGTCTTTTCCTTTTATCATATATATATATATATATATATATATATATATATTTATGTGATTGATAATTACACAAATGCTTTTAAATTGATTTATGCATTTTACGCCCTGTCAATAATATTTATATATTCTAACATACTATCACATGGTTGAGTTTTAGATTGTATCATGGCATATCCATATGCATATTACCCATCTATAATTACTGTGAATGCTTTGAGGTACTAGTTGAACTACGAATGGCTTGATCCCATTTGTGTAACAAGACAGTTAGATGCAGCCATAAAACAACCCGAATTTAATATGGTACTTCATTTCTTTAAGGAATGAAGTTTATGATGGTTAACAACATAGAGATTAACCATGATTTTATTTTGGCCTATCAC
>JADOBS010299895.1:0-10163 GCA_015708375.1 Cydonia oblonga | reverse complement strand
TCTCTCTCTCTCTTACTGATTTCTCATTCTCTATCTCTCTTTAAATTTGTTCTTCATGGTTCTTCGTTTGGTATTGGTTAACATTGCCAAATGTGAAACTGAGCGAGCTCTTTGTGTGCCCTACGGCTGCATAGGTTCTTTATCTTTCCCCAGATATACTCTCAACTGCCTTTGTTATCCTATCAACAGGTCAGTCAAATGCGAAAACGAAGTGAAAAGTTGTGGCATTTGGATCTGATTTGGTAGATCTAGAAATGTCGTGTCTTTTGTTTGTAAATTTAGTTGCGAGATTTCTGACTGGGTTATTCTTAAGGAGAATAATGATCCATTGTGAAAGAATGCGAAGGATCGGCATGAGATATATAGAGTAGAAGGATCTGCAAGAGATATACGAAGAAGAAGGGCCCGTATGAGATTACCAGGTCAGGGGCCTGTTTGTTTATGTATTTGGACCCACCCTGTCCACTAACTTCATTAACCTACCACACCTTGTTTCTTCTTCAAAATATTTAGACCAACCCTGTACTCGCCCTGACTCGCGAGTTTAGGCTAGTTTGCCCACCCCTAGTATATACAATTAAAATTAACAAATTTTGGCATGTGCATGATTTTTTTGTAAGTCATTATTGGAGAGTAACATGAGAGTGAACTAAATAAATATTGAACAACATAATACACATAACGAATGGTTTGTTGGTGTAGTGGTACAAGTGGTTGTTTTGTACATGGAGGTTTAGGTTTCAAACCTAATTGAAAACATTTTTGAAATTATTTTTTGGGCTGCTGAAAAAGTCCGTCGGACGGATAAAGTAGAAGGATAAAGTGACAATTTTATAATTGTTTTGAATTGATTGGTACCTAAGTTACAAATATGGTATTTTTCCTTGAATTTTTTTTAGGAATGATGTTTAAACTAAATGGCTCAAAGAAAAATTGATTGTTAATTTTAAATTAGGGTAATGCTAGGGCGACTAAATTTGTAGACTAATTTTTTTAAACTAAATGGAAATTGATGATTAGATTATTACTTAAGTGTTAATTAACATGTTTATTTCTTACCGGTGATACATCATTTAGTTTGCAAATTTAGACTACAAATTTAGTCTACCTAGCATTACTCTTTAAATTAAGGGTATATGTGGAATGATAAGTTTGGTTTTTCTAAATATTAATTTCTGAGTTTATGTCCTAGTGAAGTCCACATCTCAAATAATTGAAGGGGAAGGTATGTAGCAAAAAGTAAATGCGAAGCTAACTAGCATTTCTTCTATTTTTGTAAAAAAACGTTATACTCACATATATTTTTAACATACTGTTTTTACCATAAGTTTTTTTTTTTTTTTTTGGGAAACCTCGACAGTACGAGGAAAATTTTATTAATAACAACAAAAAAAAAAGTTACATCTAGTCAAAGGGGACATAAACCTTACCCTCATAAAACGAGACAACAAAAAAGAATAACAAAAAAGAAAGGGGATATATAAAGCTTACCCCTCTAGAAACAAAAACAAGAAAGATACAAAGAAAAAAAGTGAGGAGACATGAAACATAACCCATCTAAAACCAAACCTAAAGGTCTAAACCTACAAAACAAGTTGAACAACACAACAAAATTAGGAAAAAAAGAAGAAAGTGAGACAAATCTGGATGACGGGATGCACATTAATTTGAGAAGCGGTAGCAAGCAACTGAGGCAAGCCAACATAGTCCGAAAACAAAGTAGCACAAGCCGCCGGCAGAGGAAAATCGTGCCATGTTAAAGTTGGAGAAGACAAGCCCTTGTTAGCAAAATTTTCTGCAACAAAATTTCCTTTGTGATATATGTGAGAAGTGTAGAAAGTCATTTTCAGAATACGGTCCAAACAAATAGACCATTAAGGACAAAGAGGCCAAGAAAGATCAAAATCAAATGATTGAGAAGCATAAATAATACTAGAACTTGTAAGAATATGAGCATAAGTATGAATCTGTGAACTTGGTTATAGGATTAGAGATTAAATGGGAAGTCTTATTGGAAATGGATTTGTAATCCATGTTATATTGAATTGCTATTTTGGAAGGAATTAGTTTTCTATATGGATTCTAATAGGGGGAATCTTTATAGAATTTGGTATGGATTATGTTGTGTATATATAATGGCCTCTTCTCTCACAGTTGATATGCTCTATTCTGGACTAAGACCTATTATTAAGAGCAAAATTGATTACTGAAGAAAGGAGAATGTGCACTGCAAACTCATTGCAAAAATCGGACATGGCTACTTCTTCGAGTTCCTCTACAGGTATTGTAATTCTCTATACATTGGTTTATGAACTATGGTTTGTGTTTTGATCACAGTAATTCATATTACTTGTTCCTGGATTTATGTTTATGCTAACATGTGGTATCAAAGCCTTGATTATAAGTTTATGAGTTCTGTAATTAAAATCAATAGGTTCAAAAGCATAAATAATATTTAAGAAAATATACCTTTTGTTGCGGCGTTGGGGAATCAAACACGGGTTCTAGTATGAGGTTTCACAAATAACGATAAAACATGTTTAAAATATTACCGTTGGTTTTTAAAAGGATTTTACTGTTGGATTTTCTGCAAACCCATTGGTAAGGGTTTTCTTTCCAAATTGAGGCTTTTCAATTAGAAGCATCATTCATCAAATCATGCTCCTGGGTTATGATTTCCTCAACCTCTAAACTAATATGATCGATTTGGATGATTATTTCTACTGTGCTATTTCCAATTGGATGTACATAAGGTGTGTTTGATAATTTGCATGGCCTTATCTGCTTAATATTTTGATGCATAGTTTGAGTCGAAGTTTTCTGTTAGATTTTTAAAGTTAAAATTCCGATAACAAAATCAATGTAGATTCAATCTAATTGAAATTATTAATCAGTAACCTTAGACCATGAATGCTCAATCATGTTTGAGTTTGCAGCTATCTTGTGATCTGCAAATTTTAATGCAGTTTTATGTTTCTGTTGAACAATGGATAATGGTTACTATGCATGAGACATTTATTGGCTGTCTATTGTTACATATCTCATTGTGAATTTGCTGAGTTCTTGATAAGTTGGTTTTTTTTTTTTTTTATGTATGCTTATCAACTATATGTTGTTAAGCCTATATGTATGAATTATTGATGTGAGTTGTGATGTGCAAACTGCAAAAGGAAATCAGGAACCTAACTGGTTCATGTTTATGATTTCATCTGCGGTATCTATAATATCCTTGAAGACTTCAAACGTAGCAAGTATCCCAATTCTCGCTGGAGGGAGTAACTACAAGAAATGGAGGAGAGAAATCGGCTTACTACTGACAATAAATGAGTATGATATTGCCATTGATACTCCAAAACCAGTAATTTTGGATCAAAGTACAAGAGCTGAGAAGATTGATCGTGAAAGATGGACAAGATCCAATAAAGTGGAGGCATTAAGAAACATGAACTAGCAGCTGATTATTTAAAGGCCATTGAGATGAAGTTCAAAGAATCACAGAAAGCAGAGATTAACCAATACATGTCAATGTTGACAACTTACAAAATTGATAATTCCAGTTTAATCAGGGATCACATCATGAAAATGATTGATGTTGCAAAGAAATTGATCTCAATGGATGTCAATATTGGTGAAAAATAGTTAGTCTTCATGATTCTGCAAGCTCTCCCAAACAAGTATTCTCAATTGAAGGTGTCTTATAACACACAAAACAAGAGTTGGGATGCAGATGAGCTCATTGCACAATGTGTTCAAGAAGAAACTCAACAGAGGCAAGAGAAAGGCAAAGACACTGAAACTGTGAACTTTGCGCAATGAGGGAAATGAAGTAAATTCAACAATGCTGGAAATAATCCAGGTAAGAATTTCAACTACCCTAAACCTTCTTATAAGACTGGTGCTTCTGCTAAAATGTTTGAAACTTCTAAAGGATCTAACAATCTTAAACCAAAGGTTAAAAATGTTGCTTAACTTAAATATTTTTTCTGCAAAACTCGAGTTCATTTAAGAAAAGATTGTGAACTATTTAAGGATTATCTAAAAGCTAATGGGAAAGAGATAGTTAATATATGTGTAGAGTCAAACTTAATTGAGGTTCCATTTAACTATTGGTGGTTTGATACCGGCTGCAACATAACTAACTCACTGCATAGTTTTGAAAAACAAAATGATGATAGCTTTAACTGTTTCAATGTTTTTGTGGGGGAAGGGACAAAAGTTGCAGTCAAAGTTGTAGGGTCAATTAGGTTTAAACTAAATTCTGGTTTCATTTTACAATTAAATGATGTGTTTTATGTGCCAAATATGAGAAGAAATTTAATCTCAGCCTCTAAAGTTATGAAAAATGGTTTTTCCTTCTTAGGCGATGATGAAGGTTTGCAACTTTTTCAAAAGAACTGTTTTAATTCCACTTCAGGGACTACTAGATTAGTTGAAAACTTATGGCAATTGAAGTGTAGTGTGGTTTTTAATGAACATTATGCACTAAATACAAGTAGTAAGAGAATGTTAAACATTGACACTTCTGACATTCTTTGGCACAAGAGATTAGGTCATATATCAAAAAAAGGAATCACTAAATTGTCAAAATCAAACTTGATTTCGAAACTGCAACTGGATGTGTGGATTGTTTCAAAGGAAAGTTAACTAATTTTCGAAATTTTGGAGCCAAAAGTAGCAAAAATTTACTTCAGATTATTCATACTGATATTTGTGGTCATTTCCCAACTAAAATGATTTGTGGAAATAGTTACTTTGTTAATTTCATTGATGATTTTTCAAGATTTAGTTATACCTTTTTAATGAGTGAAAAGTCAGTTGTTCTTAAATGTTTCACAATCTTTAAGATTGAGGTAGAAAAAAAAATTAAACGAATTCATTAAGATTGTTAGATCGGATAGGAGTGGAAAATATTTTGGGAGGTACACAGAGTCTGAACAACATAAGGGTCATTTTGTTCTCTACCTTGAAGAACAAGGAATTTTGGCTCAATACACAACTCCTGGTACACCATAACAAAATGAGTATCTGAAATAAGAAAGAGAACATTGATTGGCATGGTGAGAAGCATGATGTCAAGCTCTAAGTTGCCAAGTTTCTTATGGGGTGAGGCTCTAAAGACTGTTAATTACAGACTAAACCGAGTCCCTAGAAAATCAGTGTCAACCACTATTTTTGAAGTCTGGTATGATAGAATGCCAAGTTTTGGTCACTTCCACATTTGGGGATGCAAAGCGGAGGCTAGGTTTTATAATCCATAGGAAAGGAAACTGGATCGTAGGACTGATTCCTATTATTTCATAGGTTACTCAGAAAAATCAAGGGGTTTAAGTTCTATTGTGCATAAGCTCACACAAGAATCAAGGAAACCCACATTGCAAGATTTTTTGAAGATCAAGATGTCTTGGATTTTACCATTGAGAACTTTATATTTGACGAACTTGAATATCCATCAATTGAAGCATCTTCAAGTGAACATTGCCCATTTTTTGTGTACTCCCAAGCCAAGGATGAACTAGGGGTGGGCAAACAGGTACTAGACTCACAGGGTGGGTTGGGTACATGCGGTTCATGGCGGGTCTTAAAATTGTAAAATACAAACGGGGTAGGGCGGGGCAGGTTCAAGAAATTAACGGGGCGGGGCGGGGTCCAAAAGGCCCAAGAAACAGGGCCCCGGTCGAACCCGTTTCTCCCAAGCCCACTTAGTTTCCCGATCCAATCCTCTCTCCAAAGTCCATACCACCCACACTCTTCTGTCTTTTCTTTCTCAACAACATCACCCACATCTCAATTTTTTCCTCCTCGTCGGCACCACCCATCATTCTCCTTTTCTGTTTTTTCCTCCTCAACGACATCACCCATCATTCTTTCCTCCTTGATGATATCCCAAAGCACCCAGGTCCTAGAACCACGATGGCACAAACCATCTCGATTCTCTCCTCCTCGTCGACACCACCCATCTCGATTCTTAGATGATAGCACCGTCATCATGATCATCATCACCCCATCACCGCCGTCGCCTGCTATAATTTTGGTAATTTTGAATTAGGCGTTTGTTATTTATGTGAATTTTTGGTGTAGGGATTTAGGGTTTTTGAATTAGGAATGGTATAGATTATGTTCTGGGTTCTAAATTTTTGGTTGGGGAATACAAGATTTGTAGCTATCACAATGAAGGTTGTGGGGATGAAATTGTATTCATTTGATATATATTTGTATGTTCTTTAATTTTGGTTTCACTGTTTGGTGCAGTAGGATCGAAATTGAAATTGAATATCTCTTTTCATTTGTTTTTCGTATCGTTTTCATTCCTCTGTTGACTGTTTTAAATAATCCACTGACATATTTTGTGATTTGATGGAAACATTCATTCCACCATGAGGATGATCCACTAGTGGTTGCAATCTCGTGGGTGCTCTTTGGAAGATGATCCAGTCTTCTTTTAATCCACTTATGGCGTTGTGATCAACTTGAATTCTGGTGGCTGTTGGAGGCTCGGTATGCAGCGTTCTGGCGATGACGATGGATGCAGATAGTTAGGGTTTGTTTTGGGTTTCTTCTGGGTTACGCTCAAAACTTTGTTTTGGGCTTCTTTGAAGTTTGCTTTTGGGGTCCATTTTTGTTGTTGTAATTGGGCCTCATGTTGTGTAATTATTGTTGTGTTGTTATTGAAGTTTCTTTGACCCAACAAAAAAAAAAAGTTGGACCTGTAGACCCGTCCCGAATCGACCTGTTTCAAAAGGGTCGAGTTAGGTCCGATTCCAAAATTCAAAATGCTTCTACCTGGCCCACCTCGGCCCGTTACATTTTAAAACGGGTAGGGTCATGTTCCTCCAAATTTGGGTTTGGCCCGGCCCGTGCCCATCCTAGGATCACATTGAGTCTAGTCACAAAGAAGAAATTGATCAAGTGATGGAGCAACCAAAGGTAACTATAGAACATGAAACGAGTCAACAAACTACTGAATAAATTGATAATGCTTAGCAAATTGACAATGTTCAAGTTCAACTTGAAATCAGAAAATCCACAAGAACAAGAAAACCTGCAATTACAAGTGATTTCATTTGTTATCTTCAAGAAACTGACTATAATATTGGAGACATTGATGATCTGACAACTTATTCACATGCCATGAATATTTCACAGTTAATTTTGTGGAACGATGCAATGAAGAATGAGTTGTAATCAATGTACAAGAATCATGTTTGGTTGTTAGTGGAGCCAATGTCTGATTTAAAGCCTATAGGGTGCAAATAAGTGTATAAAACTAAGAGGGATGCACAGGGACATATTGAAAGGTATAAAGCTCGACTGGTTGCTAAAGGGTTCACTCAGAAAGAAGGAATTGACTATAATGATACCTTCTCACCCGTGTCTTCCAAAGATTCACTTAGACTCATTATGGTAATAACCGCACACTTTGATCTCGAGTTACGTCAAATGGATGTAAAAACAACCTTTCTCAATGGTGATCTTCAAGAAGATATTTACATGGTTCAACCCCTGGATTTATTGAAAGGGGGAAGGAGAATATGGTCTGTAAATTAAAGAAGTCAATCTATGGTCTCAAGCAAGTTTTCAGACAAAGGTAATTAAAGTTTGATCAAGTGGTTACATCTAATGGCTTTGTTGAGAACAAACTTGATGATTGCATCTATCTCAAGTTCAATAGGACAAAGTTCATAATCTTAGTCTTGTATGTTGATTATATACTACTTGCTAGTTCCTGCATTCAGTTGTTAAAAGAGACAAAGATATTGCTTAGTGCAAATTTTGAAATGAAAGACCTTGGTGAAGCACATTTTGTCTTGGGAATTGAGATTGCTGGAGATAGAAATAGAAAATTGTTAATACTCTCACATAATAGATATATTGAAAGAATTCTGACCAGGTTCAACATGGAAAACTGTAATCATTGTCATGTAGCAGTGAACAAAAGGGATCGTTTATCCAAAAAAAATGTCCTAAAACCGATTTTGAAGTAAAAAAAGATGTATGAAAAGCCATATGCATCACTAGTTGGAAGCTTAATGTATGCAAATGTTTGTACAAAGCTTGACATTGCATACATAATAGGAATTTTGGGAAGATTTCAATCTAATCCAGGAAAAGCTCACTGAAGTGCTGCAAAGAAAGTTCTAAGGTATCTGCAACAAACTAAAGGCTATATGCTTATGTATGGTAGAGAAGAAGAACTTGAAATGAAAGGGTACACCGATTCTGATTTGGCAGGTGATTTAGATGACAGAAAATCAACTGGTGGATATATTTTTCTGTTTGGTGGTGGTGCAGTGTCTTGGAAGAGTGCCAAGCAAACTATCATTGCAACTTCTACTATAGAGGCAAAATTCGTGGCATGTTTTGAAGAAATGAAGCAGGGAGTTTGGTTAAAGAATTTTATGGCAGAATTGAAGATTGTGAGATCAATACAAAACCCTTTAAAGATGTATTGTGACAATAATTCTGCAGTTTTATTTGCAAAGAACAACAAGAGAACTTCTGTTTTAAGGTTGATGGATGTTAAGTTTCTGAAAGTAAGAGAAAAAGTCAAGCAAGGAACCATTGATGTGCAGCATATCAGTACAAGTCTGATGGTTGCTGACCCTTTAACTAAAGCTTTGTTAGTTAGTTTATTCAGGGTACAAATCCCTAGGATAGGTGTGCTCAAATCTTTTGATCAGTGAGAGTAGTTTGTTATTATGTTTTAGAAAGTGCAATTGTTGCATTGAAGACAATTGCAATAATAAAGTTTGAGAAGTGCTGCTAATGTGAAGTTCAAAGAGCTGGTGTAGCAGTAATGTTCTTCTCTAAAGTTAAGTTTATGTTTAGCTAGTATAATTATCATTTAGTAAAATTGTTATCTAAGTTTTATTGCATTCAGAGATTCAATTTTGTAATTGATTGGTCTGACATATATATATGGTTTTGAATTCAGTTTGATGCTTTGAGAATCTTTGTGACCTCGAGCAGTTATTTGAATTCATGTGCTGATAATTCATTATATTGGAATGAATTACAAGTTTACGGTTTCAGTGTCAATGTTAGACTTAATTGTTTCGAAATTAAGTTGAGAAATAGTGGGAATGGATATTTAGGTTCACTAAAGTCAGTTTGATCATAATGTTATACGCGCAGATTGACCATAAGTAATCTGAAGGCATTAGTTACATGTTGGTTGTGATTTTAAGCTTTTAGATTCTATGTTTTGAGATGTACAAATAGATTGTTTATGATGTTACTTAAAAGGCTTAGTGATCACCCTATTGTAATCTTAATCAAACTAGTTTATTTGGTTCATACTTGCTCAAGTGGGAGAATGTAAGAATATAAGTATAAGTATGAATCTAGAATATGAGTATAAGTATGAATCTGTGAACTTGGTTATAGGATTAGAGATTGAATGGGAAATCTTATTGGGAATGGATTTGTAATCCATATTATACTTAACTGTTATTTTGGAAGGAATTAGTTTTCTATATGGATTCTAATGGGGGAATCCTTATAGAATTTGGCAAGGATTATATTGTGTATACATAGTGGTCTCTTCTCTCACAGTTGATATGCTCTATTCTGGACTAAAACCTATTATTAGTTAAGAGCAGAATCGATTACTGAAGAGAAGAGAAGGTGCACTGCAAACTCATTGCAGAAATCGGACATGGCTGCTTCTTCGAGTTCATCTACAAGTATTGTACTTCTCTATACATTGGTTTATGAACTATGATTTGTGTTTTGATCACAGTAATTCATATTACTTGTTCGTGGTTTTATGTTTATGCTAACAGAACTATCACTTTACAATAAGCATGCATGCATGTATAGTTTCATTAAAAATCAAGTGCCTATTGAAAAGTTATTTGGAGAATGTACTCATTTAAAAGTAATTTTATGATCTAATATCGGTTCTAAGTTATTCTGCCAAACATAGTTGAAATCCTTTTAGTTTTAATTGTCATATTTTACTTTTAACACTTCTACATAAAATTCCAAATAAACCTGGAGTTTGCTTTCCTCAACGTGCCACCATCAAACAGGTATTATTTATTGTTATGATTAGTATCACTAGCCTCTCCACATGTGTTCACGCTCATGCGAGAGGCATTTTTGCACCATGGAAGCTACGTGCCTCAAAGATGTGTTGCTTTAGATATTCATTATCCTGATCA